>CAUYUJ010017509.1:75000-120000 GCA_963575745.1 Prorocentrum cordatum | reverse complement strand
GTCCGCGCGGACTTCTCGGATCGGCGCTGGACCCCCCTCCCTGGCGCGCGGAGCGCGCCAGGGGCGGCGCGCCGCCGGGGGGCCCCAGCGCCGATCCGAGAAGTCCGCGAGGACCTCCGAGCTTTTATGTTTCTGCCACTTTTTGTTCCCCTATCCCCGCTCCTCCTCCGCCTCACCCTGCGCCACCCGGCGCCTCCCGGCGCCTCCCGTCGCCAGAGGCGACTGTGTATCGAGGAATGGGCCCCTCGGAGGGGCCGAAACCGGCTGCATGCAGCAGATCTCGTAACCCCCTCCTTTCCCACCCCCCCCTTTCGTCCTCCTCCGCCGCCTCACCCTGCGCCTCCTCTGCACCTCTGGCCGACCGGCGCCAGCGGCGGCCCGCGCCGGCGCCGCTCCCCGCGCTGCCGCCCTCTGCCAACTCAGTCCTCCTCCCCCCCTCCTCTGCTTCCTGCTCCCTCCTCCTCTGCCCTCCGCCCCCCCGCTCCTCCTCCGCCGCCTCACCCTGCGCCTCCTCTGCACCTCTGGCCCTAGAAAATCCGCCGATCCGAGAAATCCGCGAGGACCTCCGAGTTTTTATGTTTCGGCCACTTTTTGTTCCCCCATCCCCGCGCCTCACCCTGCGCCTCACCACAGGAGGGCCTCCTCCTCCTCCTCCTCCGCCTCCTCCTCCGCCTCCTTCTCCCCCTCCCCCTCCTCCTCCGCCTCCTCCTCCCCCTCCTCCTCCTCCGCCGCCTCACCCTGCGCCTCCTCTGCACCTCCGGCCGACCCTGCGCCGGCGGCGGCCCCGCGCCCGCGCCAGCGCTCCCTGCGCTGCCGCCCTCTGCAGAGCTCAGTCCTTGTCTCGCTTCTTCGGGGGCCGCGGCTCGCGCTCCCTGTGCCGGCCAGGGGAGGGGTCGGCGGCCAGGAGGAGGAGGAGGAGGAGGAGGAGGAGGAGGAGGAGGAGGAGGAGGAGGAGGAGGAGTAGGAGGAGGAGGGGGAGGAGGCGGAGGAGGAGGAGGAAGAGGAGGAGGAGGAGGGGGAGGAGGAGGAGGAGGGGGAGGAGGAGGAGGGAGAGGGCGAGGGGGAGGGGGAGCGGAGGGCAGGCGGGCGAGGAGGCAGCGGAGGAGAGACGCGGAGGGAGCCTTTGGGTCAGGTCGGGCATGTCCTCCTACAGGCGGATGTTGTGAGAAAAGCGAACACTAGTCAAACAACGACTCAAGCATAGTCAAACATGGTAGAAACGTCGTGCCCATACTATGTTTCCCCATATCCTAAGATGTAGTTATTGTTATTCCCCATATCCTTTGGAGGGGTTCTTGTTCCCCATATCCATAGGATGAGGTTCTTGTTATATTCCCCATTCCCAAAGGATGGGCTTCTTGCTATTCCCCATATCCAAAGGATGGGGCTCTTGTTATTATTTTGACCGCGCGGACCTCCTCACTCCTCCTCTCCTCCTCCCCCTGCTGCTCCTCCTCCCCTCGTCCCTCTATTTCCCATCATACTCAGAGTATGATGATGCACTCAGAATATGATGGTGCCGAATGGTGACGATCAGAATATGATGACGACGATGATGGTTCGCCTGTCTCCCAGCTCAACATCCTCCGCTTTCGGAGCAGATTTGGAGGATGTCTTGAGCGAGGCTTTCATTGTCGCCCCCAAGCGGAGACAGATTTTGAGGACGTCTCAGAGTAGATTTGGAGGATGCCTCGAGCGAGGCAATCATGTTCGCCCCCAAGTGGGTCCAGATTTTGACGATGTCTCGATCGGTTTGCTTGTTTTTTGCACCCAGATTCGAGGATGTCTCGAGCGAGGCGTGGGTTTCAGCACCCACAAGAGAACTGCCAAGGATATTGCACTCTTCCGTTCGCGCCAAAATGGCGGGGATGTTTCGAGCCGTTTGCTTGTTCCAGCTCAACATCCTCCGCTGTCGGAGCAGATGTGGAGGACTTCTCGAACGAGGCGTTCAGTTTCGGCCCAAGGTGGGGCCAGATTTTGCGGATGTCTCGATCGGCTTGCTTGTTCCCCATCTCCTAAGGATGGGGTTCTTGTACTTCCCCACATCCTAAGGATGGGGTTCTTGTTATTACTAAGACCGCGCGGAACGCGAGAGAGAGAGAGAGAGAACACACCTTCAACCCACCCTCAGGTCATCATTCTCTGACTCATTCACATGTCGACTCACTCCCATTCAGACTCACTCATACTCAGATACACTTGTTCTTGAAGTTTGGATACTCAGATATGCTCGGGATCACTCATATGGAGACTCACTCGCACTCTTGGTACTTCCGCGCTCAGACTCACACACACGCTGTGAGGATGTCTCAGGCGAGGCGCTGGTTTCAGTACTCCCAACGAGGGGGCGCCAGGGGGTACTGCACTCCTCCGTTCGCGCACAAATGGCGGGAATGTCTCGAGCGGTTTGCCTGGTTTGGTGCCCGACATCCTCCGCTTCTAGAGCAGATTTGGAGGATGTCCCGAGCGAGGCGCTCATTTTCGCCTCCAATGGGGAGCCGCAATGGAGTATTGCACTCCTCCGTTCGCACCAAAGAAGCAGGGATGCCTCGAACGTTTTGTTTGTTCTGGTGCCCGACATCCTCCGCTTTCGGGAGCAGATTTGGAGGATGTCTCGAGCGAGGCGCTCATTCTCGCCCCCAAGAGGGAGCCGACAGGGGGTATTGCACTTTTCCGTTCGCGCCAAAATGGCGGGGATATTTCGAGCGGTTTGCCTGTTTTGGTGCCCGACATCCTCCGCTTTTGGAACAGACTTGGAGGATGTCTCGAGCGAGGCGCCCATTTTCGCCTCCAAGGGGGAGTCGCCAGGGCTATTTCACGCCTCCGATCGCGCCAAAATGGCGGGGATGTCTCGAGCAAATTGCCTGTCTTGGTGACCGACATCCTCCGCTTCCGGACTCGAGCGAGGCGCTCACTTTCGCCTCCAAGGGGGAGTCGCCAGGGGGTATTGCACTCGTGCGTTCGTGCCAAAATGGCGGGGATGTCTCGAGCGGTTTGCCTTCTCTTTCGGGGCAGTTTCCGAGGATGTCTCAGACGAGGCGCTGGTTTCAGTACTCCCACGGGGGGGGCGCCAGGGGGGATGTCACAGGCCCGTTCGCGCCCAGAATGGGGGGATGTCTCAGGCGGTCTGCCTGTTTGGGTGCCCAACATCCTTCTCTTTCGGAACAGTTCCCGAAGATGTCCCAGGCGAGGCGCTGGTTTCAGTACTCCCAAGAGGGGACGCCAGGGGGTATTGCACGGGCCCGTTCGCGCCCAGAATGGGGGGATGTCTCAGGCGGTCTTCCTGTTCGGGTGCTCAACATACTTCTCTTTCGGAGCAGCTCCCGAGGATGTCTCAGGCGAGGCGCTGGTTTCAGCACTCCCAAGGGGGGACGCCAAGGGGTATTGCACTCCTCCGTTTGCGCCCAGAATGGGGGGATGTCTCAGGCGGTTTGCCTGATTGAGTGCTCAACATCCTTCTCTTTCGGGGCAGTTTCTGAGGATGTCTCAGGCGAGGCGTTGGTTTCAGCACTCCCAAGGGGGGGCGCCAGGGGTATTGCACAGGCCCGTTTTCGTCTTCACGGATGGATTTTCCTGACAGGCGTTCGTAAGGAAAGGATGAGAGAGTGGAGGAGGACAAGGAGGAGGAGAACGGAAGGAGCAAGCACCTACTTAAAATCGTCGTAGTCGTCGGCGTCTCTCTCGGCCTCGTTTTCCACGTGGGTTCGCTGACGCTCGGATATTGAAAAGGACAATGTCTTCTACCGAAATTTGCCAACACTATGAGATGCACATGTGAGGACCCCCGCGTCGAAGAATGACTTAAACCGCGCGGGACGCGAGAGAACACACACACACACACACACGCACACCTCCCACCCTCAACACCTCCCACCCTCAGGTCATCATTCTCTGACTCACTCACATGTAGACTCGCTCCTATTCAGACTCACTGATACTCAGATACACTCGCTCTTAGGTTCTTGATACTCAGGTTTCTCATGCTCGGGATCACTCATATGCAGACTCACTGACACTCCTGGTATTTCCGCGCCCAGACTCACACACACGTTGTGAAGATGTTTCGGGCGAGGCGCTGGTTTCAATGCTCCCAAAGGGGGGGCGCCAGGAGGTATTGCACTCCTCCGTTCGCGACAACATGAAAGGAATGTCTCGAGCGGTTTGCCTGTTTTGATGCCCGACATCCTCCGCTTTCGGAGCAGATTTGGGGAAGGTCTCGAGTAAGGCGCTCATTTTCGTTTCCAAAGGGGAACCGCCAAGGGGTGTTGCGCTCGTCCGTTCGCGCCAAAATGGCGGGAATGTATCGAGCGGTTTGCCTGTTGCCCAACATCCTCCGCTTGCGGAGCAGATTTGGAGACTGTCTTAAGCGAGGCGCTCACTTTCGCCTCCAAGGGGGAGCCGCCAGGGGGTATTGCATTCCTCCGTTGGCGCCAAAACGGTGGGGATGTCTCGAGCGGTTGGCCTGTGTTGGTGGCCGACACCCTCCGCGTTAGGAGCAGATTGGGAGGATGCCTCTAGCGAGGCGCCCATGTTCACCTCCAAGGGTCCTCCGCTCGCAGCGGGGATGTCTCGAGCGGTTGGCCTGTTTTGGTGGCCGACACCCTCCGCTTTCGGAGCAGATTTGGAGAAGGTCTCGAGCGAGGCGCTCATTCTCGCCTACAAGGGGGAGCAGCCAGGGGGTATTGCACTCCTCCGTTCGCGCCAACGTGGCGGGGATGCGTTGAGTGGTTTGCTTGTTTTGGTGGCTGACGTCCTCCGCTTTCAAAGCAGATTTGGAGGATGTCGCGAGCGAGGCGCTCACTTTCGCCTCCAAGGGGGAGCCGCCAGGAGGTATTGCACTCGTCCGTTCGTGCCGAAATGGTGGGGATGTCTCGAGCGGTTTGCCTGTCCCGGTGCCTGACACGTCTCAGGCGAGGCGCTGGTTTCAATACTCGCAAGGGGGGGGGGGGGCGCCAGGATGTATATCACAGGCCCGTTCGCGCCCAGATTGGGGGGATGTCTCAGGCGGTTTGCCTGATTGGGTGTCCAACATTCTTCTCTTTCGGAGCAGTTCCCGAGGATATCTCAGGCGAGGCGCTGGTTGCAGTACTCCCACGGGGGGGCACCAAGGGGGATGTCACAGGCGGTTTGCCTGTTTGGGTGCCCAACATCATTCTCTTTCGGAACAGTTCCCGAAGATGTCCCAGGCGAGGCGATGGTTTCAGTACTCCCTAGGGGGGGACGCCAGGGGGTATTGCACTCCTCCGTTTGCGCCCAGATTGGGGGGATGTCTCAGGCGGTTTGCCTGATTGGGTGTCCAACATCCTTCTCTTTCGGAGCAGCTCCCAAGGATGTCTCAGGCGAGGCGCTGGTTTCAGCACTCCCAAGGGGGGGCGCCAGGGGGTATTGCAAAGGCCCGTTTTCGTCTTCACGGATGGATTTTCCTGACAGGCGTTCGTAAGGAAAGGGGGAGAAAGTGGAGGAGGACAGGGAGGAGGAGGAGGAGGAGGAGGAGGAGGAGGAGGAGGACGGACGGAGAAAGCAACTACTTAAAGTCGTCGTAGTCGTCGGCGTCTCTCTGGCCTCGTTTATCACGTGGATTCGCTGACACTCGGATATCGAAAAGGACAATGTGTTTTACCGAAGTTTGCCATCACTGTGAAATGCACTTGTGGGGATCTCCGCGTCGAGTAATTTTGGTGGCCAGACTCGAGGATGTCGAGTGAGGCGCAGGTTTCAACACCCCCAAAGGGGAGCCGCCAGGGGGTATGGCATCCTCTCCGTTCGATGTCTCGAGCGGTTTGCTTATTCACCAACTCAACATCCTCTGCTTCCGGAACAGATTTGGAGGATGTCTCGAGCGAGGCGTTCATTTTCGCCCCCAAGTGGGTCCAGACGTTGAGGATGTCTCGAACGGTTTGCCTGTTTTGGTGGCCAGCCTCGTGGGCACGGATCCTCACCAGGATGCCACAGGAGGCTCCAGCAGACTCCAGGAGGCCCCAGGAGGCAAGAGGGGGCCCCAGGAAGATTCAAGAGGCCACGGGATGCCCCAATAGGCTCCAGGAGGCCCCAGGTTGCTCCAGGAAGCCACAGGAAGCCCCAGGAAGGCCCAGGAGGCCACAGGGAACGCCAGGAGGCACCAGGAGGCCCGGGAAGGCACCAGGAGGCCCCAAGAGGCCCCAGGAGCAGAAGGCCACAGGAGCGGCTCCAATCCCATATGTTGTACGTATGCTCCTATGGATTGTGCCTCCTCTGGAGCACGATCCCTTGGTGTTTGACATATGTTTCTATTGAGTGTCATTCTCCTGTGTACCCAATCCTGATTGTGTTACGTATGTTCCTTTAGACTATAGATTAGGCCTCCCCTGAGGATCCACGGTGTTTTATGTGTGTTCCTAGATATTGTCCTTCTCGTGCGGCTCCAATCCGCAATGTTTTATGTATGTAAATTCCTATATAGTTGTTTGGAATGCGACGTACTCTTTTTCTTTCTCTCCGTAGGTTCCTGAATTCATCGTGGCGCCCGGCGCCGATGGAAACAAAAACGATAGGTCTACATAGACCGTCGCCCCGCCATAGCCCACGAGCGTATTAAAGATGGCGTATGCCGAAGCGGGCATGTCGACACCTGTCAGCCGAAGGTCTGTGAAGAATTTGCACAACGCTTTTTTCGCACAGCTTCTCAACTCTGAGACTTCTGCGCTCTAATTCCGTACCCCGTCTCTTTGCTCGTCATTATTTGCGGGCGCCGCGGGCGATGATCGCGCCGCGCGGCTGACCCCTACTCGGCATGATACCAGGAGGGCGCATCTGCAGGGTTCCACTCGGATTTTAGTCCACCCCGTGGCGGCCCTCATGTCTCATGTCGCAGGCAATGCTGACGCCCTCAACCCGGCGAAGAACGGCGTTCAGACGAATGCTGCACGAGCGGCCCTCGGCCTGAACAGAAAAAAAACTTGCGAATCTGAGATGCTCAGGAAGCGGGCTCGGTGCCGGCCTCATTGGTGGGCACGCCATCGCAAGACGCCGAGAAAGGTGCGAAGACCGAGCTCGTTAATGTGTGAGTCTTTTCTGTAGCGGTAGCGTTGGCTTGTCCTCCACTTCCACCCGTGGGTGTTGATCGGCTGGCGTGGCCAAGCGTGTGCACGGTAAAACATGAGTGGGTTCACGCGCACTTCGGTGCCGCGGACGTCGCAATTCCTGAAGAACTCATAGATTAGAGCGTGGTCAAGCGACCGCCCAGCAGGTAGCTCATCAGGGACGCTCGGCTGTGTCGCGCAGTCTGGGGGGGTTGGCGAGCTCCGCGAAAGCCGAGTCGAGCTGCGCGAAGAGCCGCTCCGCTTCTGCCCAGCGAACCCTGGCGCCCGCAGGTTCAAGTGGCACGTTGGCGGCACGTCCCCAGGCAAGGCCCTGGAGCAGTAAACCAACAGCGAGCGGGCTGGTCGCGCCGTCAAGGAGCGCGAGCCGAGCCTCGTGCAGCACCTTTCCAACAGCAGACTTGCTGCCCTTCCCGAGCGCCTCCCTGGCGTGGCCAGAACAGAATCCGAACGACCGCTCGACCTCCTCTGGTGCAAGTGCACGCTTCGAACCGTCCACGGCAACCTGCTCCCCAGGAAGGCTGCGGGAGGCGCGCGGGGGGCACGGGAGGCGCGGCCGCCCTCGGGAAAAAAACTGGCGGGGAGCACGGAATGAAGCTGCCCGCGCGACCGTTGGCCCCCCGGGCCCCAGCATTCAACGCCCCAGCAATGTCGCGCTCGTCGCGCTCGACGTGGATGATCTCGCCGCCGAGCCCAGCCGAAACCTCCCTGGAACCGAGGGCCTGGAAGGGCCCAGGCGTCGAGGGTCAAATCCCACGCAATAAAACAGCGATGACCGCGAAACGAGGGTGAGCTTCTGGGCATCCAGCAGCAGCGGCCCGACGCCAAAATGTTCTGAGATCAGGTCGACGCCGCGGACTTCAACGCCGCGCATGTCCCCGCGACGCAACTCACGTGCGCGAGGCGGCTGTTCAAACGCCTCTAGAAAATGCCCAATGCAGCTATGCCAGGGCAGTGCGCCCCCTGCCTGCACTGCTTGATCTTCGAGAAGATCAACATATGCGGGCCGGCGCACTTGGAAGCAATGCGGTCGAGTGCCACCTGCGTGCGCTCGCGTGCCCAAGACCGCTCCTCGTCGACATCGGCGTTCGAGCGTGCAACGCGCCGGGTCGTCGCATCCTCTGACGCGAATATGTGCGCTGCCACGCCCAGCCCAGCGAAATCGCACGCCGCTCGTGCCGTTGCCGTTGAATCCCTGACAGCGACGAGCAGGTGCCGATCCTGGCGCGCTGGCCGGAGCCACGGGGGATCCCCCGAAGCGCCCCGACCAACCTCGCCCACGCATAAATCGGCGATCTGCTCGCCGACCAAAGGATGCCCGACAGCCTCGTAAGCCCCGCCTCCAGACTCGCTGGCGTCGAAAGCGATCGGGCGCGGGTCGAATGCCGCCCGGAGGTCCACAACGCAGCTCGGCAGCACGCAGGCGGCCGCGCACGCTGGCACGCGTGGAACGCGGCCCCCAGCGCGCTGAGGAGCGGCCGCTGCCAGGAGCATGCGTGGCAGATGTGCCCGAGGGTCTCCCAGGGGAGTAACTGGGTTGGCTGAGGCCGAGAGATCGTGTGCAAGATGGGGTACAGCACGAGGCGCGACCGCTTCGGTTCGGGCCCTTGCGCGCCCCTCTCGCCGTCCCATAGGGTGCCCAGCGAGGCGGCAACAGGCTCGCTGAGGACTTCCTTGACATCGGATCGCAGAACCCCTGCAGCCTGCATCGCCATCGCGTCCAGGAGCCACCCCATCGGGCAGACCGCCGTGGCCACGTAAGTCGACTGCGACGCGTCGAGGCCGACGCACGCGCCAGGGGCGCGCTTCTCGAATGCGAAGAGCGCGTGCCAAGCAGCAGGCGCTCTGAATAAGCGAAAGGATCCCTTCTGGTCGTCTGAGTTGATCCACAAACCCTGGTCCTCCAGCAAGACGACGGACACCCGCTGGCCAGTCATCGGCAGCTCGCTGACCTCGCCGAGATGTTCCTGGATGTAGCTGCTGTTAGGGATCAGATTCACAATGAACCTCAAGCCTGGCCCCTGCGGCGTCGGCGCGCCCGCGGGCCGCGCGACGCCGAACGCCCCGTTCAGGCACACATGGCCGTACGGCGCGAAGATCTCCGACTCGGCGATGGCTCGGACGGCGCCCCGGCGACAGAGTTCCGATACTGTTTCGCACCAGTCCTCGTCGGATGCGTTGACTCGGGCCCGCGGCGGGCGCCGGGGCCAGTCTTCAGGGCTCTTGAGGACGAGCCTGGGGGCGCGCAGATTTCCGCGACCTCGAAGGGCGCTGCCTTCCCGAGAGGCGCGCGGCCCGCGGCGCACTCGGGGGGCAATCCTCGGGCGATCTGCGCCAAGCTCAGCGCGTGCGGGCGCCCGCCAGGACCCCCGTAAGAGAGGCGCTCGGTCCCCGATTTGCGGAGAATCGAATCCTTCGGGGTGCCGTCGGGCTGGTTGCCGAGCCTCTCAATGCGACGACGTGCAACATCAAGGATGCTTTGATGCTGTTCGGTAAGGTGCGGCTGCGCTGCAACGCCGCTGTAAACAAACCTGGAAGCCCCAGCTAATATTTCATTCTGAGCTGCAAGAAGAAGTCGTGCAAGGACGGGCTCGCCATGAAGAAGACTGACTGGCGCTGGAAGCACGTCCTGGGTCAAAGATTCATCGCTGGCCGTCCTGCGGGCATGAAGGAGAGTGCAATCTCGACAGCGTGAGTAATGGCGTCTATTTCAGACAGACTGCCAGCGCACCGTCTTATCGTGCCATCCAAGACCCTGCCCTGGGAACCAAAGGTAGCCGGCTCAGCCAGCATCTCAAATTCGCGCTCCAACCGGCGCCTCAGCCTCTCCCAACCGAGCGGGGGGTCGAACAATTACCCTGTGACGTACCCGACCCATTTGTATCATGGGGAACGAGGAGTTGGCCGAAACTTGCATGGACAGTCAAATTGCAGGATCCGTTGTTTGATCTGTAAGCTACTTGGGACACGCGCCTATGGCATGATGCGCAGGAGAACCATACAAGAACGAGGGGCGACAACTACAGGCTCGAAGAGGACATGGGGAGTCGGGAACGAAGAGCAGGAGAAAGACGCGCGGGAAGCCCACTGTGCTGGGCCCCCCAGCAGGCCTCGAAAGTGGCGACAGTTTCACAGATCGCAGCCCCCCAGGGATGGCGAGGTCTAATTTAAATCCGCGGTAACTACCCACTGTGCTGGGCCCCCCAGCGCGCCTCGAAAGTGGCGACAGTTTCACAGATCGCAGCCCCCCAGGGATGGCGAGGACGCATTTGAGTCTGCAGTGGGTACCCACTGTGCTGAGCCCCCCAGCAGGCCTCGAAAGTGGCGACAGTTCCACACACCGCAGCCCTCCAGAGATGGCGAGGTCTAATTTGAATCCGCGGCGGGTACCCACTGTGCTGGGCTCCCCAGCAGGCCTCGAAAGTGGCGACAGTTTCACAGATCGCAGCCCCCCAGGGATGGCGAGGTCCCATTTGAATCCGCCGTGGGTACCCACTGTGCTGGGCCCCCCAGCAGGCCTCGAAAGTGGCGACAGATTCACAGATCGCAGCCCCATAGGGAGGCGAGGTTAATTTGAATCCGCCGTGGGTACCCACTGTGCTGGGCCCCCCAGCAGGCCTCGAAAGTGGCGACAGTTTCACAGATCGCAGCCTCCCAGGGATGGCGAGGTCAAATTTGAATCCGCCGTGGGTGCCCACTGCGCTGGGCCCCCCAGCAGGCCTCGGAAGCGGCGACAGTTTCACAGATCGCAGCCCCCCAGGGATGGCGAGGTCTAATTTGAATCCGCGGTGACTACCCGCTGTGCTGGGCCCCCCAGCGCGCCTCGAAAGTGGCGACAGTTTCACAGATCGCAGCCCCCCAGGGATGGCGAGGTTTAGTGTGAGTCTGCGCTGGGTACCCACTGTGCTGGGCCCCCCAGCAGGCCTCGAAAGTGGCGACAGTTTCACATATCGCAGCCGCCCAGGGACGGCGAGGTCTAAATTGAGTCCGCGGTGGGTACCCACTGTGCTGGGCCCCCCAGCAGGCTTCGAAAGTGGCGACAGTTTCACAGATCGCAGCCCCCCAGGGATGGCGAGGTCTATTCTGAGTCCGCGGTGTGTACCCACTGTGCTGGGCCCCCCAGCAGGCCTCGAAAGTGGCGACAGTTTCACAGATCGCAGCCCCCCAGGGATGGCGAGGTCGCATTTGAATCCGCCGTGGGTACCCACTGTGCTGGGCCCCCCAGCAGGCCTCGAAAGTGGCGACAGTTTCACAGATCGCAGCCCCCCAGGGATGGCGAGGTCTAATTTGAATCCGCGGTGTGTACCCACTGTGCTGGGCCCCCCAGCAGGCCTCGAAAGTGGCGACAGTTTCACAGATCGCAGCCCCCCAGGGATGGCGAGGTTCCATTTGAATCCGCCGTGGGCACCCACTGTGCTGGGCCCCCCAGCAGGCCTCGAAAGTGGCGACAGTTTCACAGATCGCAGCCCCCCAGGGATGGCGAGGTCCGCCTAACTGTGCTTCTGCTGTGGTCCCTCACTGTGCTGGGCCCCCCAGCAGGCCTCGAAAGTGGCGACAGTTTCACAGATCGCAGCCCCCCAGGGATGGCGAGGTCCCATTTGAGTCCGCCGTGGGTACCCACTGTGCTGGGCCCCCCAGCAGGCCTCGAAAGTGGCGACAGTTTCACAGATCGCAGCCCCCCAGGGATGGCGAGGGAGGGTACCACTGTGCTGGGCCCCCCAGCAGGCCTCGAAAGTGTTCACGATCGCAGCCCCCAGGGATGTCTAATTTCAATTGTGCTGTGGGCCCCAGCAGGCCTCGAAAGTGGCGACAGTTTCACAGATCGCAGCCCCCCAGGGATGGCGAGGTTCCATTTGCATCCGCCGTGGGCACCCACTGTGTTGGCCCCCCAGCAGGCCTCGAAAGTGGCGACAGTTTCACAGATCGCAGCCCCCCAGGGATGGCGAGGTCAAATTTGAATCCGCCGTGGGTACCCACTGTGCTGGGCCCCCCAGCAGGCCTCGAAAGTGGCGACAGTTTCACAGATCGCAGCCCCCCAGGGATGGCGAGGTCTAATTTGAATCCGCCCGTGGGTACCCACTGTGCTGGGCCCCCCAGCAGGCCTCGAAAGTGGCGACAGTTTCACAGATCGCAGCCCCCCAGGGATGGCGAGGTCTAATTTGAATCTGCCGTGGTACCCACTGTGCTGGGCCCCCCAGCAGGCCTCGAAAGTGGCGACAGTTTCACAGATCGCAGCCCCCCAGGGATGGCGAGGTCTAATTTGAATCCGCCGTGGGTACCCACTGTGCTGGGCCCCCCAGCAGGCCTCGAAAGTGGCGACAGTTTCACAGATCGCAGCCCCCCAGGGATGGCGAGGTCTAATTTGAATCCGCCGTGGGTACCCACTGTGCTGGGCCCCCCAGCAGGCCTCGGAAGTGGCGACAGTTTCACAGATCGCAGCCGCCCAGGGATGGCGAGGTCAAATTTGAATCCGCCGTGGGTACCCACTGTGCTGGGCCCCCCAGCAGGCCTCGAAAGTGGCGACAATTTCACAGATCGCAGCCCCCCAGCTGGCACGCAGCGACGAGCGAAGGCAGGGGGGAAGAGAAGGGCGGGGGGGTGGGAAGGTTCGCGCGAGCAGTGCTCTATTCAAAACGAGCACCCAACGCAGGAGGGTTGGGAAAAAACTGTGAGCGGGCCCGCGAGGCGTCGCTCCAAGCCACAATCACACACCAACGACCGACCACGCACACAGCGGGCCCAAGCTTCACTCACAACTGATTGGGTCAAGATCTCAAGGCAACTGACGTCCGCCACGTCAAGGTCTACCGCGTGTCGTAGCGCCCCCGCTCGCGAGCTCTCCGCGAGCGCGACTGATGGCTGGCTGGCCAGCCCTTGCCCTTGCCCTTGCCCTTGCCCCGGGCGCCCTTTCTTCTGCCGTTGCTCCGCGAGTCGCCGCCGGCGCCAGCGGAGCGGGGGCTCTCCGATAGCTGCGGCGCGGCGCCCGCGGCCAAGGCAGAAGGATCCGCCAATGTAGACTTCGAGGTGGCCGCAGCTGGGGGCGTTGTAACGGCAGGGCCGGGCTGCTCGGGCGCAGCGTTGCATTAAGCCTTCCTGGGGGCTTTCGGTTTCCGTTCGCACTCCTCGAGCCTCGCCGCCGCAGTCGCCTCCGCGCGGCTGGTGAGCTGCACGTCCCCCGTCGGGATGAGCTCGTGCCAACGCGCCACCGTCCAGTTCTCTTCGATGAGCGAGCGCGAACGCGCCTTCAACCTCTGCATCATCACGTCCAAGCCTGCAGCCTGCTTCCCACGGAGCAGCATGTCTGCGACGAGCGCCAATGTCTCGATCTCGCGGGAGTTGCGGAGGCCGATCTTCTGCTTGGGATGCTCCTTGAAGAGGACCTGGTGGGCGTATGCCTGCGCGATCGGGGCTGCGGCGGCGTCGTTGGGGTCGGAGGCTGCCAGGGTGCCGAGGAGCCTGGCCATTCGCTCCAGCGTGCCTTCGCTGAGCTGGCCTGGGGACTTCCGCCACGTCTTGAAGATGGCGACGTGCATCGACTTGCCGCTCCCTGGACCTCCGTCGTCTTCCCCCGACTCGTCGGGGTCGATAAGCACGACGCGTCTCTTGTTGAGGAGGCGCGACACCCCTTCCAGGGTTATGGGTCTGTCGTCGGGTGCCTTCTTGCCGGCGGGCGCCTCGCCGCGCCTCTGTTTCTTGCAGTCCTGCCCGCCGGAACCGCTCGAACCGGTCGCGCCAAACGAGCGCGCGTTAGCGCGACGGTCCTTTAGCCCTCGGATCGTGTCCTGGATGCTTGGATTCCGCCTGTCGCCAGCGGCCGCCCTCTCGAGCTCAGCAGGGTCGTCGGCGAAGCCGCCACCAATCCCCACCCTCGGTGGGAGGTCGCGTTCTTCGTCGCGGCCCCTGACGTGGCCGCGACTTCCGTTGAAGCCCAGCGGATCGTAGGGATCGGTTAGGGGGCCACACGCGAATCCCCCTCAGAAATCGTGGGGGGTAGGGCTAGGGTTCGCGTGTGGCCCCCTATCGGTGCCGTCCTCCTCCTCGGCGTCGTCGTCGCACTCGTCATCCGTCCTTTTTCTCGGGGGGGCGCCCTGGGCGGCGGCCGCGGGAGCGCCTTCCTCGCAGGGAGGCGGCATGGGGCCACCCGCGGTAAGTCACGAGCCTCTTGGGGCGTAACTCCGCGCCAAAGGTCGACGTGGATGATTTCCGGCCTGATGCTGGCGGCGGTGGTAGGCATCCTGGCATGACAAGTCGCCGCCGACCCCTGGATGCAAACGGGCGTTTCCTGCTTGATCTTCTGTTCGATGTAGCACGTGTAATACTCGTCGGAGGAGCCAGAGTGGGTGACCTCCACCATCTTGCCTTCAAAATTCGAGAGCCATTCCTCGGTCTTCGAATCGCGAGGATCGAACAAGTCTTACTCATTGCAAGGTGTGGATGTAAGGTGAGAGGTCATAGCTGGTCGGTGGACTTGCCCTCAGGGCGCGTCGCGAGCTCTCCACAAGAGAGCCCTACACCTACTCAGTAATCAGTAATAGTGAAAGAAAATGAAGGCACAGCAGCAGGCTCCCCACAAGGGGCTGATTGGACATCACCGGCTCTGGGCCTTCTTGGCTACGAATGCTCTGCCGCACTGCGACAAAACATTGGTTCGCGTGGCAACCATGATCATCGACCTCTCCTGGGGCACGAACCCTCCCCAGGATACCCCAGGAGGCTCCAGGAAACCTCAAGAGGCCCCAGGAGGCTCATGCGCAGACACGCACTAATACGACTGAGATTCATTCACACTCCAACTCATTCACTGTTAGAGTCGCTCCCAGACCGTCAATATTTCAGCGCGCTTATGCTCGAAAAACCCTTGCCCCTAGACATTCACGGCGGACAGGTCCATGCTTGTAGGTGCTCACATGGGTAACTCCACGCAATGAATCATTACTCTGACCGCACCGACTCCTTCCTCATACCTCCTCCCCTCCTCCTTCTCTTCCCCATCGCACTCAGAATATGATGATGTTGATGATGGGTATGCCGCTGATGGATGGTGGTGATGATGATGGTAGTGATGATGCGGATGATGATGCTGCTGCTGATGACGAGGATGCTGATGCTGATGCAGATGATGGTGCTAATGCTGATGCAATTTCTGATGCTGGTGATGATGATGATGCTGATGCTCATGATGATCATGTTGATGTTGTTGATGATGATGCAGCTGATGATGATGCTGATGCTGATGCTGATGCTGATGCTGATGCTGATGCTGATAATGATGATGATGATGATGATGATGATGATGATGATGATGATGATGATGATGATGATGATGATGATGATGATGATGATGACGACGACGACGACGAGGAGGAGGAGGAGGAGGAGGAGGATGGCGGAGCAGATTTGGAGGATGTCTTGAGCGAGGCCCTAGATTTCAGCACCCCCGACAAGGGGTATTGCAATCCTCCGTTCGCGACAAAATGGCGGGGATGCCTCGAACGGTTTGCCTGTTTACCAGCTTAACATCCTCCGCTTTCAGAGCAGGTTTGGAGATTGTCTCGAGCGAGGCGCTCATGTTCGCCAGATCTTGAGGATGTCTCGAGCGGTTTCCCTATTGTGCTGGCCAGACTCTTGGGCACGGATCCTCGTCAGGATGCCACAGTAGACTCCAGCAGGCTCCAGGAGGCCCCAGGAGGCCGCAGGAGGCACCATGAGGCTCCAGGAGGCCCCAGGAGGCCCCAAGAGGGTCCAGGAGGCTCCAGGAGGCTTCATGCCACAGGAGGCCACAGGATGCCAGAGGAGGCCACAGGAAGCGCCAGGACGGGTCGGGGGGGGGGGGGAGCGCGAGGGGGGAAGGGGGTGGGGGGAGGGGGTAGGGGGGGGGGGGGCAAGCTAGGTGCGCTCGCGTCCTATCTAACGTGCTCCCCCTCCCTCCCATCCCCTAGAATTTCGTAGAACCCCACTGTCTGCGAACAGTCGGATGTCGAAGATGATCACGATCCCGAAAGAAACGCGAAGCATATCATAGCATGGCATGGCATAACATAGCATGGCGTTGAGGATTGAAGCGTACCGTGGCATAGCATGGCGTGGCACTGCGCAGTCATAGCACTGCGTGCCATAGATCATAGCATCGCAGCTGCAGGCGTGGCGTCGCGCAGCGGAACACAGCGCGGCATTGCATTGCATTGCATGCCATAGCATGATACTTAGGGAGCCCACAAAGGACGTACGCGCCCAGCTATGTACATGAACACGGCCCCTTGACCCTCGAGACCTGCCGCGCGATACGAACATTCGCGCAATGCGAACTCTCGAAACCAGCGTGGATTCATGTACATGTACGTCCTTCTTTCGCTCCTGAATACTGGGATGGAGGCCAGCGCTGCAGCGGGAGCACGAGTCGGAACGAGCGGAAGCGCGGACACGAGGCCGAAGCTGCAGCGGGAGCACGATCCGGAACGACTTAATGCTTTTCCCTGCTTGTGCACTTCAGCTTTGGCTTCGGCTTCGGCGGTGGTGCACCTCGGAGCGACCCCTGGCCAGCTCGCCCGAATCGGTGTCCTGGTTCCTCCTCCCTCTGATTGTATCCTCCGCCTCCTTCCTCCCCCACTTGACGTGGAGAGTAAACGAATCCCGAGGGTTATGTTGCTCCCATCGCACTTAAAGACGACATCCCAGAAATACTTTCGAGCACCCAGAAAAGTGTCGAAATAGTGTCGAAACAGTGTCTCCCAGGGCCCGACACGTGAAAACCCTCGAGTTTCGGGGTATTGTTCTGGCGCTCGAAATTCTTTCTGGTGGTCAAGACTAAAGAAGGCTGAAACATCATAACCCGACGGAAGCGGGTTGACGTGGAGAGCAAACGAATCCTGAGGGAAGCGGGACCTGGACCCTGGGGCAGCCTGCCCCAGGACGAGCTCCTCCTTCCGCGTGGCCTCCTGCTGGCCCCGGGGCCCGCTTCCCTCACGACCCGTTGGCCTGCGCGTGGGGCCCCAGCCAGCAGGGACCAACCTTGGAGCCGCCGACCTGCCCTCCGCCTCCCCCCCGCTCGCGACGACCCCGTCGCGCGCGCCCCGAGAAGGAGCAGGCACAAACGGGCTCGGTCGCAACCATCGGGTACGGAAAGAATGGGTACAATGCCCAACAGCAGTTCCCCGCTCGCGCCGACCCCGCCGCGCGCGCCTTCCGAGGATCGGGCCGGGCGAAAGGGGGGGATAGCAAACAGGGGGGGGGGAGAATCAGCTCACGTGGCTGATTTTCCCGGCGCCTCCCGGCGCCGGGACGCGGGAGGCGCCCATGTATCGAGGAATGGGCCTGGCGGCGGGGCCGAAACCAGCTGCATGCAGCAGATTTCGTACCCCCCCCTTTCCCAAACCCCCCCTTTCGCCCGACCCGAGAGGAGGGAGCAGGCACAGGCGGGCCCGGTCGCAACCATCGGCACGAAGGAGATGGGTACGGAAAGAATGGGTACAATGCCCAACAGCAGTTCCTGCTCATTTTGAGCAGGACTCGCTGTCCACGCCGCCGCGGCCTGTGTCCATTCGAGACAGAAGGCCGCCTGCCCAACAGCGGCCGCTGTTGGTTTGGGACAACATTTGTTGTTGGGCATTGTACCCATTTTGTCCGTATCCATTTCGGGCGTATCCATTTCGGGCGTCCACAGCAGCAAGGAAGGGCGAGGGGCGGCGCTTCACCGGCCAGGGGGGGGCGCCTGAAGGAGCCGGGAGAGCTGCAGTGGGGAAGCGGCCGCAGGACCCCCCCGCAGGAAACCCGGCCCTGGCAAGATCCACCCGATTCCTTGCCCAAGTTCTGGGCTTCTTTCTCGGCCAGGGGCCCCCAGCGGAGAGGCCAAAAGTGCTCTGGCCCGACGAGGTTCTTTCCAGGGCGTGGTGCGGAGAAAAAGGCGCGAGGTGCGGTGTTGGGGCGGGAAACCCCGAGGGTACCCTGGGCGCAGCACTTCTTCCTCGAGATCGGGGGGCGACGCCGCGCACCGCTGGGCACGAAGACACCCGGGGAGCCCCGGCGAAAACCATATACGCCTTCTCGGTGCGCGTCCCCGCTGCACCGCCGGAGGAAGAGGGAGGGGGATGAGGAAGCGCTGTCGCAGACGTGCCCTTCCCATTCTGCTCTGACACAGGCCAGGTCAGAGCAAGACCAAGACGGGAAGGGTACAGGGCAGTTTTTAACACATATGATTTTTGTTTAATGTTGGATTTGTAATGCATGATTAATGCATGAATGAATTTATGCACGAACTCCTCCTTGTTTTTAACACTAAATCCCAGAATGTTTGATACATGATCCGCACGCGGAGCATGTATAAAAAACGGCACTGTCCGCGCAGCGGCCCGCCATGGAAGACAGGAGCCCCCCGCTCGCTCGAGCCAATCCCGAGAGCGCGCGGCGCAGGAGTCCTGCGGGGGGATGCCTCTAGGCACGCTGCCCTGCACGTGGCCCCTTCTGCGGAGACCATGCGCGGTTCCTCGACCCTTCTCTCCCGCGACTCCTGCTCGTCTGCAGCTCCTCGTCGTCGTCCTCCTCCTCCTCGTCGTCCTCCTCCTCCTCCGTGCTCGTCTGCAGCTCCTCCTCGTCCTCCTCCTCCTCCGTGCTCGTCCTCCTCCTCCTCGTCCTCCCTGCTCGTCTGCAGCTCCTCGTCGTCGTCCTCCTCCTCCTCGCCAGAGGGCGGCCGGCCCACCTGGAGGCCCCGCAGCGGCGGCAGTGCGCGTTGCGCGCGAACTGCAGGTCCCCGCACCCGGGACACTCCCAGTCTCCTGCCCGCCCAGGGAGGAGGAGGAGGAGGGGGAGGAGGAGGAGGAGGAGGAGGAGGAGGAGGAGGAGGAGGAGGAGGAGGAGGAGGAGGAGGAGGGGAGGAGGAGCAGGTGGAGGAGGAGGAGCAAGAGGAGGCGGACCGGCCGAAGGGACAGGTCAGGGGGCCACGCGCGACCCCCCCCCCCCCTCCCCCTCGGACACCGTGGGGGCAGGGGCCCGGTGCGCACGTGGCCCCCTACCAGGTGGGGAGGCCGGGGGGAGGCGTGAGACGTGGCGGTGGCGGTGCTGGGTGTCGGGGTGGTGGGCAGCCGCCCGCTCGGGCACGCGCCTGCCAGTGCCTCCCCGCGCCTGCCGGGGCCTCCCCTCTCCCGCCCTCCCCGGGCTCCCCTCTCCCGCCCTCCCTGGGCTCCCCTCTCCCCTGCCCCCCTGTCAGGGGCCCCCTCGACGTCGGCCCCTTCGGATGATCACTCCCGTTCCCCAATCCCCCTTCGTCCGTCCTATCCCCGTCCTGCTTCCGCCGCATCCCCACCGCCCCTCTGTCACTGCCCTCCCTCCCTCCCTCCCCTCTTTCCCCCTCATCTCGCCCCCTCCACTCCCTCCCCTCCCTCCTTCCCTCCCTCCTTCCCTCCCATGGCCTCTCCGTGCACGGACGCTGAGGCCGTTTTCAACATAGCTAGCCTCCGATTAGTTATTTGACGTAGGCACCGCTCTGCGATAATCACTTGTGGGGCTTTCATGACCACAAGGCGAGGGACAACGAAAGACGTTGGCATCGACAACAAGCAAACCCTCGCGCGCCCCAAGCGAACACCATTGGGTGAGGGGTCTCGGGTGGACGCTGATTAAAGCTGAGCGCAACAAAGCACGTGCCCCAGAGAGTGCCCCTACAAATGCACACGACGGTGTTACCCCGTGCCGTTAAAGGTCGGGCACGGCCGAGAGGGGGGCGTCCAAGAGGGCGAGGCGCAAATCATGGCCGGCGGCATGTGCGCTGCCCAGGGGGGGGGGGGGGGCTGGCTACGCACTGAAGTAAGAAGAAGCGCCATGAAATCTGGGGAGATCGTGTGCCCCCCCCGATGGGCTTGTTTTCCACCACCACCACCATAAGTTGGAGGGGGAGGGGGTCCTCCTCCTCCTCCTCCTCCTCCTCCTGATCCTCCTCCTCCTGATCCTCCTCCTCCTCCTCCTCCTCCTCCTCCTCCTCCTCCTCCTCCTCCCCTCCAACTTCTGGTGGTGGTCGTGGAAAACAGGCCCGTCACCCCCTGCCACGATGTTCATCGCCCCCCTCTTGGCCGCCCTCGATCAGAGGACCGAGCCCTCCCCCACACATCGCGACCGAGACGCGGCCAGAGCGCGACGCAGCAGTGCCCGCGGGCCTGGGCCTGGCGGGCGGCGGCGCTCCTGCCCCTCTGGAGCGGAGGGAGCCGTCGGGCCCGCAGGCCGCCACGAGGAGGCGGCCGTCGGACCACACAACAGTCGGGGGGACGTAAGACCCGGGTACGGGGGACTCGGAAATCCCCGACGAGGTCGTCAAAAAAAGGACGGGGCCGAGCCTGCATTCTGACGAGGCCTCCCGCTGCAGACATCCCACGAAGCTCCTCCTCGTCAAAATCCGAGGCGCGGTCGTCAAAAAACGATGGCGAACCCGAGTCCCGGCAAACCCGGGTCTTACGCTCCCCCGAAAGAGGGGCTCGACCACAAACAAAAACCTTCCACCAGAAACCCAACCCTGAGGCCCCAGGGCGCCCAAGGATTTTCGGTGTGGGAGCGTCGCGCTTTCCCTAGCAAATCCATCGACACCCGAGAAACCCTGGAGGCAAGCAGGGTGCTTCTTGGCATGGGTCTCCACTGTACCCACAGCCATCTAGACCGACCACATCGATCCACCGGCTGTACATCTGAAAGCGAAGCCCGGCGCCACGACGACCGCATGACATGGTGTGCCTCCCCACTTCGCACTCGAGAGGGAGGAGGCATGAGAGATTAAGGCCAAGAGTTGGATGAGAAAAGGAAGCAGGAAGGCTGATGGAGGCCGCCCAAACGGGGTCCTATTAGGCGGTGTCGGAGGATCGCGCCGCATTGCCGGTGCATCGGCAACGTCAGGATGGAGAAGTGTGGCTCCGAATCAAGCCCCATCGCCGATGCATCAGCGATACGGCGCGATCCACCGACCCCATCCACTTCGACACTAATTTGGGCGGCCTGGAGCGTCAAAGGAGGAGGAGGAGGAGGACGAAGAGGACGGGCGCGAACGGGGCACCCGATCCGCCACCACTTGCCATCGGTCCAACGTCAATGTCCCGTGCATTGTTCCATGTCGTGCCTTATTCTTCGAAAATGATCCAAGATGCTCCTCAATGGTCTTCGCCGAGGGAAAAATGCACACGTCCGAGCGATGCTGAGATCCTGACCCTCCCTGCTCATTCTCCACCTGCCCTGCGTCCATCCTGGCCGCATGTCGTAGGGTCGAGACACTGGCGCGAGCGCGCGCGGGCAGAGGGGGCGGGGGGCGTGAGCATCTCACATGCAAACGAGCACAGCAACAGCGCAGATGAAAGATACGGCAGGCTCGCGTCGTGTCGACCCCGGCGTTGGTTCCTGACCCCGCGGGGATCGTTCAAACTGGAACGATCGGCCGCTTCAGAAACGTCGGATCGTTCAACGATGGGCCGATTCTGGGCCACGGGTGGCGTTCAAACGTCAACGCCCGCGCTGGGGGTCGCCGCAAGTCGACACGACGCGAGACTGCCGTAAGGAGGATGAGGGATGATCAGTGCAAACCCAAGACGCACTCACGACTGGAGCTTCTGTCTTTTCAAATCCATGTAAAACGTCATTTTGGGAAATGCCTCCATGGAAAGACAACTGTCTGAGAATCCTCAGTCACGCCAGAGCACGGTTCCTTGAACTTCAACACCCTGATTCAGCGTGACTGCTGCGTCCAGACAATCTTTAATCGTGCGCGGCCGCACTTCTTGGAGCTTCAAGCCCTGCCATTCCGTGGAACTGTTGCGAACTTGTGCGACAAATCCGCGCGCAACTAATGCGAAATCCACAGTTTGAAAACCGCCCGCTCTCCTGCCTTGAAACTGTCGCGAACTTTCATAACAACTGCGGGCGGCAATTTGGCGAGAGCCACATGGTGAAAACCACCCGCCCCCCAGCCTTGAAACTGTTGCAAGCTTTACGAACATATGCGCGCGGCGCCGATGCGAGAGCCACATTTTGAAAGCCACCCGTCCTCCATCCTTGACGCTGCTGAAAACTTTTAAGACGAATGCGCGCGGCGCTCAAGCGAGATCCAGATGTTGCAAAGGACCCGCCCTCCATCCTTGAAGCTGCTCCGATTGCCTCCTCCTCCCCGTCCTCGTCCTTACCCCCTGTCGTGCGGGTTGGCGCTACACCGCACGTGCGCATCTCCGCGCGCACCGCATAATGGTCTATTGAATCGGTCCATTTAGTTCTCGGACGGCGAATTTACCTGGAGCTTCCTGGATGCAAAAGGGAAGAGTTGGGGTGATGCGGGCGGACTCGGGAGGACTCGTAGATTCCAGCGTCGCTCCGTTGTCCACAAGGATTATTGTCCATTGTTTCCTGTGGAATCCACAAGCGTTCCATTTTGTCATAAGGATTTGTTGCTGTGGTGCACACAAGCGCCGTAGTGCACACAGGCACTGCAATGCACGTAGGCATTGTGGTGTACACGAGTGCTGTGTTGCACACGGCTGATGTGGTGTACGCAAGCGCTGTGGTGTGCACAAGAGCTGTTGTGCCCGCAGGCACGGTGGCACAACACTGACGCTGTGTGCACGCGGCTGCTGTGGTGTACATAGGCGGTGTGGTGTACACAGGCGCTGTGGTGCACGCAGGCACTGTGGTATACACAAGCGTTGTGGTGCAAATCGCACCTACATGCTGACGCTACCCGTCCTCTAGGCACTCCCATACGCCGCCGGCGCGAAACGTGACGTCATCGACCCCCTCCCCCCCCCCTGATGATTTCCGTCGTCGGCCCGGAATAAAAAACAGGCTTCAGCCGCGTCCGCGCGCACGACGACTATGAGCGACGAGCGACGAGCCACGGGCGACGACGACGACGACGACGACGAAAACGACGACGACGACTCCGGACCAGACTCCTATGCGGATTCCTACGCGGACACCTACGCGGATCCCAATGCGCACGGCGGCAGTGTCCGGAGCACACTGGGGGGGGGAGCGTTACGTCATAGGGGATAGGGGGGGGGGGGCCATGACGCCCGTCATGCCCCAAGCAATAAAGAAGTGGTCTCCTTCCATGAAGTCGTTGCAAACTTCAAGCTTCACATCGTGAGTAAGTACCAAGCGAAACGCCCAAACCGCTCTACCAACGCGTCTGGGGTGCGACATGGAGAAGTTTTTTATCAAGGAATTCGATGGATGAGATACATGGGGATGGGTGTCTACATACGTATAAGTATTTGTATATCGGTGCGTATGTGTGTGTATATATATATACATACACATGTGTGTATGTATGCATGCATGCATGCATGCATGTGTGTATGTATGCATGTATGTATGTGTGTATGTGTGTATGTATGTATGCATGCATGCATGCATGCATGCATGCATGCATGTATGTATGTATGTATGTATGTGTGTGTATGTGTGTGTATGTATGCATGTATGTATGTATGTATGTATGTGTGTATGTATGTATGTGTGTGTGTATGTATGTATGTATGTATGTATGAATGTATGTATGTAGGCAGGTAGGTAGGTAGGTAGGAAGGTAGGTAGGTATGTAGGTATGTAAGTATGTATGTCTGTATGCACGTATGTATGTATGTATGTATGTGTGTATGTATGTCTGTATGTCTGTATACATACACATATATATATGTATATATGTGTGCGTATATATATATATATATATATATATTTATGTATGTCTATTATAGATACATATATACATATATATATATATATATATATATATATATATATATATATCTAGATATATGTATTCGCCGGCCCAACGGGCCAGAGGCGTGCTAAGATCTCCGGTAACAAACGCAAATATTCTACTTCGCGCGGGCGCGTGGCGGCCATTCTGGGGGTCCCGGAGCGAACATTTCCCCGGGCAGTTCCCGGCAATTCCCCGTCAGAGATGCTGGATCTCTTGGGCGCGGGCCTGGGGGCCTCTGGAACCATCCAGGCTGGCCATCGCTCGGACGTCCATTCCCTGTGTTTTTTTCGGTTTTGTGCGTGGTTTTTTCGCCAAATGATCAAGGATGCTCCTCGATGGTGCTCGCCGAAGGAAAAATGCACACGTCCGAGCGATGCCAATGAGCGGCCCAATGAGTCGACAAATAGGTGGCAGGCCCTACGGCCAGAAGCCAACAGCGTCCCACCGCGGCCCAAGACGGCGTCACGATGGCCCTCGATGCCCCCCCGCACGCTCCTCGAGGATTCTAATGAGGCGTCCCAAGAGACACAAATCATCGATTTTCCGCCAGCTGTTGGAGGAGTTCAGCCTTCTCGCCGTTTCGGCTTACCGACGCTCCAGGAGGGCCCAAGAGGCCTCCAATACCGCCCCAACTCAGCCCAAGAGGCTCCCAAAGTGCCACCACGATGGCCCAAGACGGCTCCAAAACGGCCCAAGAGGGGGCCACACGGGTCCAAGAACGCCCCAAGACGGCTCCAAGAGGGGCTGGAAACACCCCCAAATCGCCCCAAGCCGCCCAAGATAGCCTCAAGACGGCCCAAGAGGCTTCCAAGACGGCCCAAGAGGCTTCCAAGAGGTCCCCGCGAGACAAATCGCTGATATGGTTCTTTGAAGTTTTCAGGCTTTTCGCCTTTTCTGGATTTCCGCCCCAAGAGGCCCCAAGAGGCCCCCAAGAGTACCCAGGAGGCCCCCGTGAGGTCCCACGAGGCCCCCAAGAGGCCCCAAAAAGAGGCTCCAAGAGGCCCCCAAACGGGCCCCAAGATGCCCAAAAAGGCAACGAACGTGCTGGCAAACGCCTGCGATGGCACAATACGGGCCAGCGGAGCGAGCGAGTGAACCACGCGAGCATGCCTGTCGGCTGCTCGGCCCCGTGCAGGGCATGGGTGTACAATTCGACTACCAGCCAGACAGCATATATGAAACGTGAACAGAATGTGGAATGAGGATAAATATTCATGTTTGGAGTACCGAAACGGTGCGGTGACACACCGTGCGGAGACCTCGAAATCCCCCAAGACCTCACCGCACGGTCCGTCACCGCACGGTTTTGGGAAACTGGAGGCCCCCGTCGCCCGAGACGTCCTCGGAGAGGGACCCGAGTCCCAAAACCGTGCGGTGACCCCGAATCCCCACCGACTCACAGCACGGTGTGGTCACCGCCCCGTTTAGGGGCCCCCGATCATGTTCCCGAGACAATGCTCGCATGTAAGGGTTCTTACTCAAATTCGAAACTAACTCGGTGGGTCTGAGGAGGTTTTGGCCACGTGGGCGCCCGGCACAAACAATCGAACGGGTCTGCCGAGGCTTCGCCACGTGGGCGCCCCTATGGCGCAATTCATGGCGCAACCAATTGAACGGGCGTTTTTTTATCGAGAGTGGCCAAGAGGGGGGTGTCCAAGAGGGGGGGGTGCAAATCATGACCGGCAGCATGTCGCGGCCCAGCGGGGGGGCCAGGGACGTAATGAAATAAGAAAGGACGCCATGGAATCAGAGGAAATATCATGGCCCCCGCCATGATATCCACCCCCCCTAGTCATCACCCCCCTCTTCGCCGCCCCCGATTAAAAGAGCCCTGAAAGGTGGCCAGAAGACATGCTTTTCCCTTGTCAGAACAACTCCTTCCCTTCCGGGAGGCTTACGACCTCCCCCGTCCCGGAGGTTTCTCGGGGCGGGCCGTGAATCGTTAGAGCGTCCAAGATGGCCTCAAGTGACTCCACAGGGCCGCCAGATGCTCCAAAATGGCCTCCAAGATGGCCCAAGATAACCGACAATGCTTCAAGGTAGCTTCCGACATACCCCCAAGAAGCCCAACGAGGGCCACAAGGCGGTTCCATGTGCTCTCGGAGCCCCCTCAGGACCTCCCCCTCCGGAGGCCCAAATCATTTTGACTTCTCGCCTTGTCGCTTCAGGTGCGTTCGAGGCCTCAAGATGGCACCAAGATGGCCCAAGAGAGGCCAAGAGGGACCCAAAAGGCCCCCCAGACGGCCCCAAGAGCACCCGAGAGCGGCCCGAGCGGGCCCCAAGATGTGACTTTGATGGCCCCAGGAGAGGAACATTGGACGACCCCCCCTGTTTGATCGATGGCTTCCAAGATGGTTCCAAGCTGCCCTCCAGGGCTCCCAAGGGCCTCCCCGGAAGGGCTCCAAGAGGGCCCCAAGAGGCTCCCGAGACTCTCCAAAAGAACTCCACGAGGACCCCAAGATCCCCCAAAAGAGCCCCAAGGACGCTCAAAGATGCGATGTTGAGGGCTCTGTCCTCGTCCTCGATCTCCTCCTCCTCGCCCTCGTTCTTGCCCTCATTGTCGTTCTCCCCCTTTTCCTCCTCTTCCTCGTCGTGGTCCTCGTTATCGTCTTCCTCCTCCTACTCTTCCTTCCCTCGCCCCCACGAAGGCCCGAAGAGGCCCTCCAAGGCAAGCTTCTTGCTCCCAAGGATCTTTCTGTTCACCCTGATTGCCCACTTTGTCACTACATGCGCTTCTGTGTAATGCTTCCTGGCAGCTTCTATGTCAAGGTTTCTGAATGGGCTGGTGGGGATGTGCGAAGCGCGAAGAATTTGGTGGGAGCCCCGTGCGCTGAGAGTGTGTGTGTGTGTGTGTGTGTGTCTGTGTGCGTGCGTGCGTGCGTGCGTGCGTGTGTTTGTGCATGTGTGCACGTGTTTGTGTGTGTGTGTCTGTGTGTGTCTGTGTGTGTGTGTGTGTCGAGGCTTCGCCTGCCGATGTCATCACATAGCTTACTCCAAAAGCGTGCAGCCTGCACCGCCCATGTCCAACCAAGTGGTTTGCGCCACGCAGATAGCACCACACGGCTTGCATCATATAATTGATCCACGCAGCTTACACCACTGAGCAGATGGCACCTAGATTACCCCACCCAACTTAATCAACATAAGTTATGCCTCCACTATTGCGCCGCATAGCTTCGACCACTGAATTTGCACAACAAATCTTACACACAACCCAATTAGACTGCACCGTACAACTTACACGTGAACCGTTCTACTACTCACTGCTTGGGGTCCAGGCTGGCACACTTGTACTTATACAGATATGTGTACATATAGGAGAGAGCGTGATCCACCGCCGCTTTACTGTGGAAAATTACCCCGCCTCTTCCTCGGGAACCCGCCCCCCCCCTTCGAAAATCCCCCCCCCCCCCCTGCTGGAACCCCCCCCCCCCCCCCCCAGCAAACCCCGCCCCGCTAATCCCTTCTCCCCCCCCCGCTCTGGAAAACCAGGGGGGGGTCACTGCCGGTTCGAGCCCCCCCGCCCCCTCCAGAAAACCGGGGGGGTCACTACGTCAGGGGGGGTTACTACCAGTTCGAACCCCCCCTCCTTCGAGTCACCGCCGGCAAACGACTCCCGGGTCCCCACCACCGTCCGCACCACATCCCCCACCGCTGTCCCCAGCACCACCGTCCCCCACCACCACTGTCCCCACTGTTCCCACCACAGTCCCCACTGTCCCCACCAGTGCCCCCACCACTGTCGCACTGTCCCCGCTGCCCCCACCACTGGTCCCACACGGTCCCACTCTCCCCATTTTCCTCACGGTCCCCCCCACTGTCCCACACTGTCCCCACTGTACCCACTGTCCCACCGTCCCACTGTCCCCGCCGCTGTCACACTGAGCTGTCCCACTGTTCCCACCACTGTCCCCACTGTACCTCTGTCCCATTGTCCCACCACCGTCCTCGCCAACGCCCTCACCACTGTCCCCACCACCACTGTCCCCACCACTGTCCCACTGTCCCCACCACTGTCCCACTGTCCCCACACCAGTGTCCGCACCACTGTTCCACTGTCCCCATCACTGTCCCACTGTCCCCACTGTTCCCACCATTCTCCTCGCTGTCCCCACCAGTGCCCCCACCAGTGTTTCACTGTCCCCACTGTCCCCACCACTGTCCCACCACGGTCCCACTCCCCCCATTGTCCCCGCCAGTGCCCCACTGTGCTGTCCCACTGTCCCCACTGTCCCCACCACTGTCCCACTGTTCCCGCAGTCCCCACCACTCTCCCCACTGTACTACTGCCTCACCACCGTCCTCACCACCGTCCTCGCCACCGCCTTCACCACTCTCCCCACCACTACCGCCCCCACCACTGTCCCACTGACCCCACTGTCCCCGCTACTGTCCCGCTGTCCCCTCACCACTGTCCCCACCACCACCGTCCCCACCACTGTCCCACTGTCCCCACCACCACCGTCCCCACTACTGTCCCAATATCCCCACCTCTGTCCAACTGTCCCGAGGAGCGGGAATCGTTTGCCGGCGGCGAGGGGGGGGGGGTCGAACCGGCAGGGGGACGGGTTGGGAACCCCCAGTTAGCCCCCTTCGGTTTTCCGCCAGCAGCGGTAGAACTCGCTCTTTCATACATATATATATATGCGTTTAAAGCTAAAACCGTATACGTACAACCATGTATAGCGATTTGTGTATATTGTGAACACATGAACAAACTGATGTACATACGTCATAAGACAAGGGATCTGAGTGGAACGTGTCCGCAGTGTAAGACGGAAGGTCTGACATAGGGTGCCATGGTGGCCATCCACATCTGTGTAGGTTGCCGCACGCGGGCGACAACCACGTCGACGAATCCAGCGCAGACTGCAGCACATGGTGCAGGGTCAAGCTGTCCAGAAAACGGGCGAGCTAGCCATCATCCCAGTACAGACTATGACTGGCGTCACCTGCATCGACAACGATAGCACGGCATGCGCTGCACGCAACGCTGCGTGGCGTTGACAAGCCCGCCCTTTCCTGATCTATTCGTACAGGATCAGACAAGCTGCATCACCATGCCCTCACAAGCGCCACCCTGAAGCAGAGCAACGGCATGGGCCTGAGTATGGCTCCAGTCTAAACGCACAGATCGAAACTAAGCGGCCGCAGGATGATTCGTTCTGTTCGGCTTCTGCTTATGACCGGATCTTCTACCACGTCGCTTCAAGCGCCTCCGCGTGACGCTGACCCTAGCTCGTAAAGAGACCACCACGAACGAGACAACTTCTGGTCGGAAGGTTATCCGTGGCTTCGCCACGCTCTTGCGCAGAGTAGATACGCGCTGAAGCGGGCGACAAACGAGGTACACAAGCTGGGTCGAGCCCCACTTCGAGCTCAACCTCATCACTCTCGCGGAAGAAGAACGCTAAGCGAACGCGCCCGATTACAACAGCTGTACGCCTTGGTGCCTTCATATGCATCGCGCTGAACCAGTTCGGGATCATCATCCAGAGGAGCCTCTTCAGCAATAGCCCCACTATGTCCAGGGCCTCGTCTTGCACAGTGGCGCCGTCACAGTTTTCGCCATTCCGATAAGAAGGGGGCCAACTCTGTCGTAGGACACCTAGATCCCTTCGCGGCAGCATCGCTGCCGAGATTCGCGACATGGTTGAAGAAGGCGGAAGCGTTGTCCTCGAGCATGGCTGGCGTTCGCGGCGCCGGGAGGGCCCGAACCCTCCACGAGGCTCGCGAGGGCGGGATTGGCCCCTGCACGTGCGGCGGCATGGCAGGGCCTCCCTTCGTCCTGGCCCAGGCCCCCGCCGCTCGCCGATGCGCTGCACATATGCTCCGCGCGTCGCGACGGCATTGACGCGCCCTTGCGCAGGTCCACCAGCTGCTGCGGGTGCGAGACCACCTGGCCCTCATGCTCCAGGATGTCCTCGATGTGGCTGCGCTCCGCGGCCTTGGTGTAGGCGTGGGCCATCCTGGCGCTGCCTGCCGTGGCGTCGTGCACCCAGTGGATGTACGCTTTCTTCACCGCCTTGGTGAGGATTTTGGCTGCGCTCCTGACCTCTTCTACGACCTATCTCCCGCGCCCCGTGACGCGACAGGGCGTCGTCCAGCTCAGCCGCGGGGCCCGGCGGCGCAGCCTCCCCCGCGGCTGCGCCCCGCTCCGGCCGGGCCGTCGAGGGCCTGCGCGGCGCCCCGCTCGCCCAGGCGTGGCGCCCGCGGCGGCACCGGCCCTGCGCCGAGGGGGCACGAGCGCCGACGAGTGGCGGCGCCTTCCCGTGGCCAAGAAGGGCGACGGCCGAGGGCAAGGGCGGCATCCTCCTCCTTCTCCTCCTCGTGCTCCTGCTGCTCCCGACGTCCTACTCCTTCTCCCCCTCCTGGTGCTCCTGCTCCTGGCTGGCCTCCGGAGCGCCGAGCGCGGAACCGCTGCCCGGCAACGGCGGCCAGATCGCATCCAGCCGGAGAGACAGCACGACGCTGCGAATTCGTGCGGGGGAGGCCGAGGCTCCTGCCGCCGCTCGCGTGAACTTATCTTCATCTGCGTACAGGTGCCATATAGGTATGTGTATAAAGATTTGCGTGCCGATGTCTGTATCGATATGTGTAGACATATCCGCCAACGCGCCCCGAGGGCGCGAGGTGGAGCGTCCTCAGGTTCTTCGGGGTTCTCCGTGCTCAGTACTGATTGAATAAGTATTCGGTCGGCCGTGTCCCCCTACAGGGGGACTTTGGACGAACAGTTACACATACCATACAACTATACACATATGTATATATATATATAGATATATATATTCAGACATGCAACAAGTACTCAAACATTGACTCTAAAGTATTTGGTGGACTATTTTTGAATATTTCTCATGTAGAGGGACAAGCCCGACTTCAAACAAGTATTGAGGAGCCCGGGCCCAAAATTCAATATTCGGTGGCGCGTCGCGTGTCCCCCTGCGTACTTTCGCGTGTCTGCGGAGTCACAAGGGCCGCAGGACGGGCCAGGAGGCCCTCAAGAGGCTCCCAGGACGGTTCAAGAAGGCCCAGAGCCGCCAACAGGACGCCCAAGATGGCCTCCAGACGGCCCATGAGGCCCCCAAGACATCCCGACAGAGCTTCAAGACGCCCCCCCTCCATCGGGTCTAAACCACCCCCGCCCATTCCCCCCGAGGAGGAGGAGGAGGAGGAGGAGGAGGAGGTTGCAGGATGTTGCAGGCCTGATCTCCGCAGTTGCGAGGCACGCACCGCGGCGACGATTGAAGCCTCACTCACCCCAGGCCGTCCCCGGGCGATGGAGGTCGGCTTTGGTCAAAATCGAGACCCCCCTCGCCTAAGGTCCTGGGGGGAGGAGGAGGAGAAGGAGGAGGAGGAGGAGGAGGAGAAGGAGGAGAGGAGGAGGAGGAGGAGGAGGAGGAGGAGGAGGAGGAGGAGGAGGAGGAGGAGGAGGAGAAGAAGGAGGAGGAGGAGGAGGAGGAGGAGTTGGTTCGTCGTCCTTTGCCCCCCTGCCCCTCCCCGCTCCTGGCCCGCCCTCCCCTCTGGGGAGCCTGTGGAGCGGCCTCCGGGGAGCCGTCTGGGGGGGAGCCTCTGCGCCTCTGGGAGGCCTCTGGTCGGGAGCGGCCACGAGGGGGGTGTCCGAGAGGGGGGGTGCAGATCATGACCGGCGGCATGTGCGCGGCCCAGCGGGGGGGCCAGGGACGCAATGGAATCAGGAGAGGCGCCACAACATCTGGGGAACTATCATGGCCCCCGCCATGATATCCACCCCCCCCTGGTCATCACCCCCCTCTTTGCCGCCCCCGAGGAGGTCTCCGGGGGAAACCTCCCGGGGGGCGCTTCCGGGCGAGCTTCCCAGAGGAGCCTTCGGGAGAGCTCCCGGGAAGGTCTCTGGAGCCTCTGGGGGGAGCCTCTGGGAAACCGCCTGGGGGAGCCTCTTACCAGCCTGGAACATATCCCTATCCCTAGCATCTCCTCATCACGATGCCAATCTTAAGGATTCCCTTGTGTTTTGAGGGCGCATCCCTAAGATTGTAATCGCCTTTTGGCGTGTCAGGGATAGGGGTAAGTTCGAGGCTGGTAAGCCTCTGGGGTTCTCTGCAGGGAGCCTCCGGGGGCCTCGGGGGGAAGCCTCCGAAGGAGCGCCTCTGGGAGGGCCTCCACGGGACCGTCCGGGAGAGCCTCCGCGGGGTCTCCGATGGGGACCATTGGGATTAAATCGGGCCTGTCCCCCTACAGGGGGATCTTCGACGAAAAATAGAAAATACCCCAAACATAATCAACAAATAATCAAAAAATAGTCTGGGGACTATTTTTGAGTATTTGTTTGCCTTTTTGGCGCATTTTTCGTCAAAAATCCCCCTGTAGGGGGACACGCCCTCGGGGAAGGCCCCAGGGGGTGCCACTAGAGAAGCCACTCGGAGCCTCTTACCATCACAGCGGTGTCCTGCACCTCGGTCGGAACCCAGTTATTTCGCCGTCCTATCTGGCAGGTTCCCAATGGTCCTTCTGCCGATCGCGCGGGCCACCCCGAAGGACCCATGGAAGGTCCTCTCCCATCGGCGTTCCGCCCCGTAAGGGCCCATAAACTTGCCATATCGTCGGTCTTCCCGCTCCAGGCGGCCCCAAGATGGCCTTCAAGACGGCCAAGATGGTTTCCACGACGGCCACGATTGCCCCACGTTGCCTAGATGGCATCGATATGTCTCCAAGACGGGCCAGGATGCCCCCAAGACGGTCTCAAGATCGCCCAAGGCGGTCCAAGATGCCTCCACGACGGCCCAGGAGGCCTCCAAGAGGACCTCCAGAAGGCCCGAGCATACCCAAATCGCTGATTTGCTATTAGTTTTAAACGATTCTGGCGTTTGCTCATGTTCGGCTTTCCGATTGCCCAAAACGGCCTCTTCGATCTGCCGCCCCGTTTTGCTTGCAACGGAATGCGTTGCGTGCCAAGCTTTTGGGTAGACGCCTTTGCGTGACCAAAAGGATCCCAATGGCCTTCGGCTCAACCCGCAAGCCACCCGACAAAACACGCGGCATCCGTCAACTTCCCCACCCAAGACGGCTTCAGGATGGCCTCCAAAACGCCCAATATGGCATTCAAAACAGTTGAAACACGCCTCCAAGGTGGCCCAATATGCATGCTGGACGGCCAAAGGTGGCCACAAGAGGGCCCAGGATGGCCCAACACAGCCGAAGAGGCCGCCAAACAAGATGCCCCAAGAGGGCTTCACGAGGCCCCCAACAGATATCACACTTACGCATGCTCCCGGCGTGCTTTGAGTGATGGCAGCATTCTAACCTGCTCGAGCTTCCGGCAGCCAAGACGGCCCCGGGGGCCCATCAACGATCCAAGAGGGCCCCCAAGACAGTGCAAGAGGCCCCCGGGACGGCCCGACAGACCCCCGCGACGGCCCTGAAGCGCCCACAGACAGCCCAACGTCGGCCCACATAGGCCACCTCAGGCGGCCTCCGAATTCGTCACACGGGCCAAGAGTGCCCTAGGACGGCCTAAGAGGCAACCAGATAGAGGCTCCCAAGACGCCCCCAAGAGGCATCAGGAGACCCCACCCCACGAGTCTCCAAGAGGGCCCCAGGAAGCTTCCTCCTCCTCCTCCTCCTCCTCCTCCTCCTCCTCCTCCTCCTCATTCGTTCCCAACCATCCTGTGGTGTTGGTCTCCGTTTTGAAGAGACAACGCCCCACGTTCCCCACCTCCCACCCTTACCTCCCGCGGCCCTCCTCCCATCCCTGCCTCCGCCCTCCGCGTGCGCATGTCGGCACACCCCTCACGTATTTCGTGGCCCCGTATAGGGGGCTCCACCGAAGGCCTTAATGGCACAGTCCGCATGCCGCCGCCGCATCCATGTCGGGCCCCTCACACGTTTCGTGGCCCCATAAGGGGGCTCCGCCGAAGGCCTTAGCGGCACAGTCCGCATGGCGGCGCCGCGCATATTCCGGCACACCCCTTACGCGTTTCGTGGTCGCATTGGGGGCTCCAACGAAGGCGGCGGCGAACCCATTTCGGCACACAGCCCTCACACGTTCCGTGGCCCCATAGGAAGCTCCACCGACGGCCTTAATGGCAGTCCGCATGGCGGCACCGCATCCATCTCGGCACACCCCTCACACGTTTCGTGGCCCCGTAAGGGGGCTCCACCGAAGGCCCTAATGGCACAGTTCGCATGGCGGCGCCGCGCATATTCCGGCACACCCCTCTCACGTTTCGTGGCCCCATAGGGGGCTTCATCGAAGGCCCTAGTGGCACAGTCCGCATGGCGGCACCGCACCAATGTCGGCACACCCTTCACACGCTTCGTGGCCGCATAGGGAGCTCCAAGACGATGCTCACAGCCGAGGTACTCCAACTGCATATCGTTGAGCCCTTCAGCCGCATGTTCCCCCTGAAGTTCCACAGCGGCTAGGAATGGATCACGCAGTCCGACATATTGGCTAGACATTGGCCCAACGTTTGGCCGCACAGGCGTTTCCCGAAGGCAGTGCAGGGCGCGGTATTGGGTAGCCGGGAGCCTCGTCTAATATGCACTTACTCTTTCTCTTCCTCTCTGTTTCTCTGTCTCTGTTCCTCGCCCTTCCCACGTATATACCTACACCTTTACACATCCATGCTATGATAATGAGGCATGCGGTCATAATAATAATGATGATGATGCTGAGGAGGAGGAAGAGGAACGTAAGACCAATACTGAACGCCAGAAGCGTTCGCCTCCTCTTGCCCGCAACGCCAGCCCCGTTCCAGCGAAGGCTCTGGGCGTCCTGGACGGCTCCAACCCCGAGGACTGATGGACGCAGCCAGCCAGGGCGCGGGGGCCGCCGGGGCTGGGGAAAGCGGGAAGATGATAATGACGAGGAGCATCAGCAGCAGGACAGGGAGCAGGAGGATGAACAGGGGGCCTCCCCTTCTGTCCTGCCCCCCATTCTGTCCTGGCCGCATCTGCACATCGTTCCGGACTGGCGCAGGCAACGGGGGGGCGGAACGGGGCAGGACAGAAGGGCATGCCTCCTGTGGAGCAGGGGATCGACTGCAGCATTGACTCATCCCAGACTTGACTTTATCGTCGAACCTACAACAAAAAGACGTGGCATTTTCCATGGATTCGGGGAAAAACCAATCTTCGGGTAAATCAATTCCATTCCGTACGGCAGCTTCGCGTCGTCTCGACCCTGGCGTTGGCTTCTGACACAGCGGGGATCGTTCGAACTTGAACGATCGGCGGTTCCGTTGACGCCGGCGTTCAACGACGGGTCGATTCTGTGCCACGGGCGGCGTTCAAACCTGCAACGCCGCCCGCGCCGCCGGTCGACACGACACGAGCCCACGAACGCCAAAAAAGGTACGACGCCCCCTCTTGGCCCTGCAAGCGCCGCCGTGCCCCAGGAGGGCAAGGGGAACAGCACTGGGGGAACCTGAGGAACATCGAGCCCCCTCCGGACCCCAAGCCGTTCCTCATCTCAGCGCCTCGACTGCACTTTCAGGGATTCGGGAGGCCACGGAGGGTCCGCTCAGGCGCGGTCCCGTCGGAGGGCGGCGGTGGAATGCGGAAGGCGTGTGGAGATCTGGGGAGGAGGAGGAGGAGGAGGAGGAGGAGGAGGAGGAGGAGGAGGATGAAGAGGAGGAGGAGGAGGAGGAGGAGGAGGAGGAGGAGGAGGATGAAGAGGAGGAGGAGGAGGAGGAGGAGGAGGAGGAGCCAGGAGGAGGGCTACAGTTGATCTGGCTTCTTTGGAGTCGGCGGCGCGACCACAGGCGGGCGTGGTGGACTGCAGCCGATTCCCCTGCTCGACCCCGAGCCTCCTCCAGGAAAAGGGCGAGCGGACAGACCTCCCTTTCGTACTCCGGATTTCGTAATACAAGGGAGGGGGGTCTGGACCCCCCAAGACAAGCCATTTCAGACCCCCCCCCCCCGTCGGAGAACCCTCCAAAACATCGTCCCCAGACCCCCCCAGGCCCTCCAAGATAGCCTGGAAGAGACCCCTCCAGGAAAGGGCGAGTGGACAACCCTCCCTTTAGTGCTGCGGGTTTCGTAGTAAAGGGAGGGGGGTCCCATTTCGGGGGGGTCTCTTCCAGGCTATCTTGGAGGGCCTGGTGGGGGGTCTGGGGAGGATGTTTTGGAGGGTTCTCCCGCGGGGGGGGGGTCTGAAATGGCTTGTCTTGGTGGGTCCAGACCCCCTCCCTTGTATTACGAAATCTGGAGTAAACCTCCCCTTGGTGAGAACAGCCTGGGACCGGAACCGACGGACCTAAACCCGCAAAAACGACGGCCGCGACGCCCTCTCGCGAACCGAGAACGGCCAATTCCTGAATCGACGTGTCAGGGCTGGGGAGGTCTGCCCACCCCCGAAGGCAAGGGCGAGCTGGAGGGGGGGCAGGCAGAGGAGCGGGGCGGGGGCACCGGAAGCAGGGAGAGCGCGAGAGAGGGGGGCGTGCGGGGACCACGCGGGGGGGGGGCAGGCACGAGGAAGGAGGGGGAGCGAAGCAGGAGGGGGAGAGTCGGGAGAAGGCTTATGTCGGGCGTGTCCCCCTACAGGGGATTGTCGACGAAAAATTAATACCCCCAAAATATTGAAAAAATAGTCAGGGGACTTTGTGGTGCATTTTTGAGGTATGTTCTATTTTTCGTCGACAATCCAGCTGTAGGGGGACAGGCCCGACATAAGAGAAGGCCGCGGTCGTTTTCGTATTCACTGTCTTGCCGATCGGCGCGAGCTCTCGCACCCCCCCTCCCCCCCTCATCTCTGGAGCAGGTCTTGGCTGTTTTCGGCACCTGTTTTAAGCAGGTGGGGGTGCCCCCGATAGGACGCACTGTTGCACACAATCGCGCTAAGCAAAGGTCCGGAGCCAGACACCTCCCTCATCCCCCTTCCGCCCAATGTCGAAACGCCGGATAAGAAAACGCTCACAACGAGGACTACGACGAGGAAAGGGCGGCGGAGAGAGGAGGGAACACCATAGAAGAGCGGACGGGACAGTGATGATGATAATAGAGATGGTGATGATAATGCTGCTGATGATGATGCTGATGATGATGGTGATGCTGATTACCATGATGCTGACGTATTGATGACGCTGATGACGATGATGATGGTGATGATGATGATGATGTTGCTGCTGATGATGATGATGATGATGATGATGATGATGATGATGGTGATGGTGATGGTGGTGATGGTTGTGATGATCATGATCATGGCATGCATTTTTTTTCCACGCCCACCGCGCCAACACACATTCGGAGTCCATGCCGAGGGCACAAGGCACAGACAGGAGCAGACGCCAGACCGGGACCCAGGAGGTGCCTCAGCGCGTGCACCCCCAACCCCCACGGGTACAGGCACTGGAGGACGACGAGGAAAACGACAGGGAAGGAGGACACGAGACTTAGGTCGGGCATGTCCTCCCACAGGCGGACGTTGGAAGGAAAAAAACACACAGTCGAAACATGCGCAAACATAGCCACCAAAACACGACGCAGCGTCCCCAAACCATGTTTTGACTAGTATTCTTGAGCATTCCTCCTCTAGAGGGACCCGCCCGACTTAACAAGAGGCCGAGGGGAAAAAACGACAACCCCAAGACGCAGAAACGACAATGCGAGGGGGCGGGGAACGAGAGGGGGCGCATAGCCAAGACGCAACGAGGCAGAACAGCAAGAAACGAGCGAGACCGAGGCCCTCACGTACCATTCTCCTCCAGCCGCGCGAGCTTGGAGGCCTCGAGAGAGCCAAAAGGTGAGGCCCAGCGGGCGGCTCACCGTCTTCAGCCCGAGATGGCCGTGGAGCCTGCCAACCGAAGCCGAGGACCTCGTGGTGTCCATGCGAGGAGAGCACGCGCTGCGACGCCGCAGTGTGGATCATATGCGGCCCACCCGCAGTAATCCGAACACAGCTCCTTATAGGGAAATTGAAGGGGCCTCAGGACACACAAATAAATACACACAAATAAAATGATTCCCCATATTTTCCAATATTTTCTGGGTTTTTGTCTTCCCGCCCAATTCCCATAATTTCCCATATTTTCCTGGCACTCGACGATTAATTGTGTCTGTGTGTTTCTTTCCCTCCTGACATATGCCGCCCACCCTTAGTAATCCGAACACAGCTCCTTATGGGGAAAGATTCCTCTGGCGGGACAAAACCATGCTTCGCAAGGTGATCGCCGCCACCATCCGCAGCGCGGTCGTCGTCATGTCTACAGCCTCCCTGACGTGGCAGACCCTGAAGCCAACCCGACCCAGGCCCTGTCGACACTGCGCCACAGCTAATGAACCTGATCCGTGTAATTTGACATGACTGACCGACGGGTAACGGTTCGGGCGTCACGCGCGCGCGTTGAACCAAATGATGCAACTGTACCACTAATCCATCGTCGTCTCCAGTGAACAAGGGCTCCCAACTTCGCGCTTCGCGCTGCGCGAAGCGCGAATAACTTCGCGCTCTCGCGCCGCCCTCCCAAAGGGAGAATAGGAGGACGAGGAGGAGGGGGAGAAGGAACGAGGACCGCGAAGCGCGAATAACTTCGCGCCCTCGAGGGAGCCCTCCACTAATCCCTCGTCGTCTCCAGTGAGGAATCTGGCCGCCGATGAAGCGAAACCACTTGTCGCGATCAGGGATGCTGCCGTCGCCGAGAGGCGGGCAGCACTCTCTATCTCTCACGGGTGTGGCCGGCGCTGCAGCGAGAGCAGCTCTTGCGATCGTGGGTGTGGCTGGCGCTGACGCGAGCAGCGTTCGCAAGCGTGGGTGCGGCTGGCGCCGAGGCGAGAGCAGCACCCGCAAGCACAAGTGCGGCCGGCGCTCCATCGAGAGCCACTTTCGCAGTCGTGGGTGTGGCCGGCGCTGAAGCGAGCTTGCCAGCGTCGAAGCGAGAGCAACGATCGCACTCATGGATGTGGCCAGCGCTGATGCGAAAGCGACAGTCGCAATCATTGATGTGGCCTGCGCGTCGGCCGAAGCAACATTCGCAATCATAGATGCCATTGTGACGGGCACGACGGGGAGCAACAGCGCCACGCGAAGCAACACAGAAACAACCAGCTGTAATTATCAGTGTGAGCAGCACAGCGGGAATCAGCAACACGACGCTCACTTGCACACGCGGGAAAGGGCAGCACCGCCGTGACGCGATCGCGCGCGCGACAGGGTCCAGGAAAACGACACGCGCCAACATCAGCACCACCAACAACACAATTGTAATCAGCACGACGAAAAGCAGCATCACCACGCGCAACAGCACAAACGCCACCACCAGATCCACTAGAACGAGCACGACGGGAACCAGCACCGCCAGGCGATTCGCGCTGGACTGCGCGATCGCCCCCACCACCCCGCAGGCCAAACTCGGGGGGGGGAGGCGTTCCCATACTCCAGCGCAAAGCGTCCCGGCCCAGATCGTTCACTTTTGCGCTGGGCACTGAGGCGCAACACAGTAGAAATGAACAGTCCGTCCGCGCGAAGTTTTAGCGAGGAGCCGGTACGAACGCCACCCCGGGAGCAGCTGCTGCTCGGCCCAAACCCCTACGGCGGTCGCTCCCGGGGAACGGGTTGCGCCAGCTGGGGCCTCTACTAGCAGCACTACCCATGAGCGCCAGGGCGAGTGCGAGGACTGGGTATAAAACGACGCGAAGATCGGGACAAAATCGGATCGGGATAACTCGAAATCTATGAGAATCGGCGGGTTTGGAGGATGTATTGGGCGCCGCGGCCGCTCCAGAGCGTTCCGGAACGCTGTGAGAGCGCTCCGGAACGCTCTGGAGCGATTTATCCCGATCCTAGCCCTGTTTTAGGGTAGTGACTCGTCGTGGGCCCGCCCTCAATGCCCGCCGCCTGCCCCTCCCAGCCCGCACACCAGCCCCAGCGCCCAGCACCAGCGCCCCGCGCGGCCAGCAGCACCACGCGAAGCAGCGCCAGCGCCACCAGGCGATTCGCGCTGGACTGCGCGAGCGCCCCCACCCCCCCCCGCCGCCGAGGCTGGCGGGGGGGAGATGCTCCCGCACTACAGCGCAAAAAGCGTCACGGCCCAGATCGTTCGATTTTTCGCTGGGCACGTACCGGAGGCGCCCCTGGGCAGATCCCACAGCCTGTCCCACAGGACGACCCGAAACGCGTCGGTCGCGCAGCAGCAACACGAGCGAAACGAGCAGTTCCACTGTGACCAGCCCGACAGGAAGCAGCATCAACACCAGTAGCAGCTGTGAGTAGAACCGCCGGCCAGACCGGCGGGGGGGGAAGCGTTCCCGCGCTCTAGCACAAAGCGTCTCGGCCCAAATCGTTCGACTTTGAACTGGACAGTGGGGGCTTCCCAAAGCAAAGCTGCGCAAGCCGTCCGTGCGAAGCTTGGCTGGGAGGTGCGAGCCCTACCCCGGGAGCAACTGCTGCTCTGCCTCCCAGGGGAAGGGTTGCGCCAGCCGGGGCCTCTAGTAGCAGCGCTGCCCCGGGACCGCCACGGCGAGCGCGAGGACGGGGTAGTGGCTCGTCGTGGGCCCTCCGTCAGCGCCTGCCGCCTGTTGCCGCTTCTCCCATACAACAAATCCAGCGCCCAGCACACGGCAGGTTCGTGTCGTGCCGACCCCAGCGTTGGTTTTTGACACCGCGGGAATCGTTCACCCTTGAATGATCGGCCGTTTCCGAAACGCCACATCGTTGAACATCGATCGATTCTGAGTCGCCGTCGGCGTTCAACGTTGAACTCCGGCGGCGGGGTCGCCGCTGGTCGACACGACACGAACCTACCGCAGGCGAAATGCGGACAGCAAGCAACGGCGCCGAGCCTAGCCAGAAGCGGCCCCCGGGCAGCGCCCCCCCGCCGTCGTCGTCCAGGGCGTCCGGCTGCGGCTGCCGCGCTGCCGACGCCGCCCCTGCCCGCTGCGGCGGCTGCTGACGCCGCCACGCGTCGGACGCGTGGCAGGAGAACTGCGAATGCAACGAGCAAGTCCACTGTGACCAACGCGAGAGGAAACATCAACACCACTCGCAGCTGCACCCGCGCCACTGGCAGTGCCTCCTTCAGTCGCACGGTGCAAAACGAGTACCACCATGCGCAGCAGCAGCAGCGCCACCAACAGCATCAGCGCGACCAGTTGGACACGAACCAGCAGCACCATCAGCAGCAGCGCGAACGCCACCAGCAGCACTGCAATACTGCGACCAAAATTAGTGTCACCGGTTAGACCTCTGTGACCACAACGACTGCAAGTAGCATCGTCGCTTGCAGCAACACCAGCGCCACAATATGTAGCACTGTGACGAACAAGACGGGAAGCAACAACGCCACGCGCAGCACCACTAGCGCCACCAGCGCGAATAACACGACAGGAATCAGAAGCATTACGCGCCCCAGCGCCAACGAAATCGGCAGCACGAGTGACCAGCGCAACGGTAACCAGTATCACAAGCTTAACAAACACTACCACTATGTCCAGCACGACTGGATCAGCTGCACCAAGCGCAGCGGCACGAATGTCACAAGCAGCACCACGCGCAGCACTTACTACCAACGCCACCAGCAGCACCACCGTGACCAACATCGCGGGAAACAGCAACACTACGTGAACTAACGCAAGCGCAACGAGCAATAACATTCTGACAAGTTTTGCATGAGGCAACAACCTGCCACGCGTCTCCAGCAGCACCACTGTGACCAGCATGAAGGGGAGACGCAACACAACGAATAGCACGACCAGCGCCATCGGCAGCACCATACCATTGCGACCAGCCCGACGGGAAACGACAGCACGACGCGCACCAGCACAAGCGCAACGAGGAACACCACTGTGAGGAACATCGACGAAACAACACCACTGTGACCAGCACGACGGAAATCCCCCCCCCCCTGCGCAGCACTGCTATCGGGCCGGGCGAAAGGGGGGGATAGCGAGGGGGGGTTTGCGAACCAGCTCACCGAGCTGATTAGCGCCTCCCGGAACCGGGAGGCGCCCATGTATCGAGGAATGGGCCCCGGGGCCCCTCGGTGGGGCCGAAACCAGCTGCATGCAGCAGATTCCGTACCCCCCCCTCTCCCAGTTCCCCCCTTCGTCCAGCCCGATGCTAGCGGCATCAACAGCACCAGTGCGATCAGAACTGCGATACCCGAGTGCCCAACGCGAATATAACCCACGCGGCACCCTGGCACCAAACTCTGGCCGCGGACGGACCCGCCATCCAGAAGCCTGCACCACCTCAACCCTGTGAGGCTGCGGTTTCTCCTGCGGCGCGACTGGCGTTCGCAAGCGAACTACGGCGGTCGCCCCAGCGCTGGTACAATCTCTAGGTAATGGAGGCGAGGAGGGCACCCGGCATTCGCAATCAAAGGTGCGGCTGGCGCCGCAGCGGCAGGAGTGACAGCAAAAGTCGCAGACATATTTTTTCGGCCGGCGCCAGGCGACAGCAGCGTTCCGATTCGAGAGCACAGCCTGCGCTGAAGCCAGACCAGCGCAATCGAAATCATGGTTGCGGTTGGCGCATACGACCTAGGCGAATACAACATTCCGAGTCGAGAGTGCGGGCCGGGCTGAGGCGAGAACAATGATGGCGATCATGTGTGCGGCTGGCGCCAAGGCAAAGACACAATCAAATGCGGCTGGTGCCACAGCGAGAATGACATGCTCAACGAATGATGCGGCCGGCACCTAGGCGACAGCGACACTCTTCATCAAACATGTGCCCGGCGCCACAGCGAGAACGACATGGTCAGTGATAGATGTGGCTGGCGCCTGGGCAACAGCATTTTCAATCTGACATGTGGGCTGCGCCAAGGAAGGAACGACATGCTCAATGAAGGATGTCGCCGACGCCTCGGCGACAGCCAAACTTTTAGTCCGATATCTGGTCAGCGCCGGGGCGAAAGGCGACATGCTCAATGAATAATGCCGCCGGCGCCTGGGCGGCAGCCGCATTTTCAATCCGAGATCGCGCTAGCGCCAACGCGATAAACACATGTTCAATGAACGATGTCGCCGGCGCCTGGGCGACAGCAGCATTTCCAATCAGACATATGGCTGGCCACAATGTGAGAGCGACAGTCTCAGTGAAGGACGTGGCTGGAAAGAAGCATTCCAATCAGAGAGATGGCCAACCCGCACGTGTCGAACAACACGCTCAATGAAGGATGTCGCCAGCGCCTGGGTGACAACAACATTTTCAATCAGAGATGTGGCCCACGCACAAGCCCGAGCACAATTTCGGCACAAACGTGTCGCAAACGTGCAAGTGCCACGATCATTTCGCGCGGGCCCGGCTCGGTGTCACCGAGGGGCGGGTTACGCTGTGTGGGTCGTCCTCGTGATGGCGGGGTGCAGCAGGTTCATCACCACTATCCGCCGGCCCCCTTGTGGGGCCACCAGGCTGTAGGCCCGTGCTTCGCAGTTTCCTGTACCAGTTGTAGCTTGTAGTTTCCAATGTTACAGTTCTGCTTATTGCTGGTTACTGTAACTCGTTGATTGACCGCGCGAGGGGGGGGAGGGGGCCAAACCAGCTTTCTAGCACCCCCTGGGCGCGTTGTCTGAATTGCTGGAAGGGCTCGAAATCGACACCCCTCACGCAGATCCGCGGGGTCAGGGTCCAAAAACAGAGGGGATTTGCCAGATTTCTAAAATTCGGCGCCACCCCTCACGCAGATCCGCGGGGTCAGGGTCCAAAAACACAAGGGATTTGCAAGATTTCTGAAATTCGGCGCCACCCCTCACGCAGATCCGCGGGGTCAGGGCCCAAAAACACAAGGGATTTGCCAGATTTCTGAAATTCGGCGCCACCCCTCATGCAGATCCGCGGGGTCAGGAGCCGAAAACACAGGGGATTTGCCACATTTCTAAAATTCGGCGCCACCCCTCACGCAGATCCGCGGGGTTCAGGGTCCAAAAACACAAAGGGATTTGCCACATTTCTAAAATTCGGTGCCACCCCTCACGCAGATCCGCGGGGTCAGGGTCCAATGACACAAGGGGATTTGCCACATTTCTGAAATTCGGTGCCACCCCTCACGCAGATCCGCGGGGTCAGGGTCCAAGGACACAAGGGATTTGCCAGATTTCTGAAATTCGGCGCCACCCCTCACGCAGATCCGCGGGGTCAGGGTCCAAAAACACAGGGGATTTGCCACATTTCTGAAATTCGGTGCCACCCTTCACGCACATCCATCGCAAGGCGTGGTAACCCAAACTGCGAGAACTCCCTCGGCGCTTTAATCGCAAGGTGTGGTAACCAAGCCCGTAAAACAGACACGTCTTACCAATCGCCAGGTGTGGTAACCCCTCTTGTGATCAGTTGGTTGTGCTGATTGCGAATCGGCTTCGCATGAAGTTTCGATACTGCTTCACGACAGCGCCAATACCTCATGACTTAGCTCTTCCATGGCCCATTCTTCGACAGAGGGGGCCGGCGGCAGGGAACGAAACCCTTACGGATATTCGTACATCATCTAGTCCACGATGTCAATCTGGCCACCATCCGAGCCGATTTTACTAAGCCCAAACAGAAGGCCAGCACCCCGCTCAAAGTTTTCAGGACCATGCTTGTCATCGCGAGCAGCAGGAATTTGCAGGGCACCTTCATGAGCATGAGGCACTGCAGCAGCAGGCCTCTGAGGAGCGCCATCGCCACCACCATGCACACGACGAGAGGTAGGCATGAAGACAGGCGCATGCATGTTGCGCTGAGGGGAGGGGGAACGGGACGGCAGTAGATGGTCTTGCGTCGCCGCGGCCGCCGCTCACGGGTCGCAGCCTCCCGGACCATGCCACGGGTCAGGGGGACGCTCGCGCCGCTCTGGAAAGCGCCAAAGACAGTTTGCCCAAGTGGTCTAAGGGGGTGGACTCAACTTCCACTAGCGCAAGCTGCGTGGGCTCGCCCTGGATCCACATCGCCATCATCGTCGTCTTGATCACCCTCCTCGTCACCACCGCCGCCAGGCTCGCCGCGGGGGCGAGCAGCAGGAACGGGGCGAAGCACCACGAGGACGACGCACTCGCCCGCGGAGCTGCGGCGCCCAAGAATTGCAGACGCCGTGGTGTCCGCCTGCTCCGGCAGGTGCCGCACCCGGGTGCTCCAGAAACCGCTCGCCCTTCCCTCGCACCCCTCGCTCGACAGCCTGCCGTGCACCGCAGCGTTCGCCTTCTGAGTGCCCAAGGCGACGTGAGTTCTGCGCCTCCTCCTCCTCCTCCTCCACCTCCTCCTCCTCCTCCTCCTCCTCCTCCTCCTCCTCCTCCTCCTCACCAGGAGCT
>CAUYUJ010017509.1:57500-72500 GCA_963575745.1 Prorocentrum cordatum | reverse complement strand
GCCAATGCAACTGATATCGGTTAGAATAACGTCGTAATGATGAGGAAACCCACAGCCCCACGTACAACAAAGAGTTAACAGGCACTCACTGCAAGTTCGAACGCTAGGACCTCGGTTTCGCAGCTGACGAGCCCGAGGCCACAAATACCTCTCGCTGCCATCATACATGCATTATTATCTTGCACAAGGTGTCTAGAGCTCCGACCACTTCATTCCGCGTCGCACACCCACCTCCCCCTGCCACTTCCCCCGCGTCCCCAGCGCCATAGTGGGACCCCCGCTCCGCGGCCCTCTGCCCGGACCGCTTTCTTCCGCGTCGCACGCCCACCTCCCCACTGCCCCTCCCGCCGCGTCCCCAGCGCCACAGTCGGACCCCCGCTCCGCGGCCCTCAGCCCCGACCACTTTCTTCCGCGTCGCACACCCACCTCCCCCCGCCCCTCCCTCCGCGTCCCCAGCGCCAAAGTGGGACCCCCACCCCGTGGCCCTCTGCCCCGAGCCCCCCCCCCACATTCCCAGCGCCCCAGTGGGAGCCCCGCCCATTGCCCCCTCCGCCACGAACGCTTTATTCCGCGTCGCGACGCACACCACCTCCCCCACCTGCCTCCCCGCGTCCCCAGCACCCCAATGGGAGCTCCGCCCCGTGCCACCTCCGCCCCGATCAGTTTATCCCGCGTCGCGACGCACACAACCTCCCCCCCCCCTCCACCCCACGTCCCCAACGCCCCAGTGGGACCCCCGACCCCCCCCCCCCCGCGTTCCTAGCGCCAGAGTGGGACCCCCGCGCCGTGGCTCTCTGCCCCGAGCCCCCCGCGACCCCAGCGCCCCAGAGGGAGCCCCGCCCACTGTCGCGACGCACACCACCTCCCACACCTCCCTCCCCGCGTCCCCAGCGCCCCAGTGGGAGCCCCGCCCATTGCCCCCTCCGCCCCGAACGCTTTATTTCGCGTTGCGGCGTACACCACCTCCCCCACCTCCCTCCCCGCGTCCCCAGCGCCCCAGCGGGGGCTCCGCCCATTGCCGCCCCCTCCGCCCCGACAATTCGATTCCGCGTCGCGACGCGACCAGCCTCCACCCCCCGCGTCCCCGGCACCCCGGCAGGAGCCCCGCTCAGTCACCCCGGGCCCCTCCGTGCCTCCAGCGCTCCAGTGGGAGCCCCGCCCACAGCCCCATCCGCCACGAACGTTTTCTGCCGCGTCGCGACGCACACCACCGCCCCCAACCCCCCCACGCCCCCAGCGCCCCAGTCGGCCCGAGCGCACCCACTGCCCCCTCCGCCCCGACAATTTTGTTCCGCGTCGCGACGCACACCACCTCCCCCCCCCCGCCGCGTCCCCAGCGCCCCAGTGGAACCCCCGCCCCGTCGCCCTCTGCCCCGAGCCCCCCCGCGTCCGCAGCGCCCCAGAAGGAGCCCCGCCCACTGCCCCCTCCGCCCCGAGCATTCTATTCCGCGTCGCGACGCACACCACCTCCCCCCCTCACCCCGCGTCCTCAGCGCCCCAGTGGGCGCCGCCCCGTGGCCCTCTGCCCAGACTATGTTATTCCGCGTCGCGACGGACACCACCTCCCCCCTTCGCCCCCGCGCCCCCCGCGTCCCCCGTGGGACCCCCGCCCCGTGCCTCTCCGCTCCGAGCACTTTATTCAGCGTCGCGACGCACACCACCTCCCCCCCCTCCCCCACCTGGGATTTGGGCCCCGTTGCTGGGCCCCGAGGGGCGATGTCTTGCCCCCTCTTCCCCTCTCCTCCTCCACCTCATCCTCCTCCCCCTTCCTTGTTGTGCAAGAACCATGGCACACGTGCCACTTGTTTTGACCTTCCCCAAACACGCCATGTGCCCCATGCTGCATATAACTCTTGCGTACCGTACTGGCGCGGACCACCAGAAAAAAACATAACGAAATACATGTTGCCAGTAATCCTGACTTTCGGCACCCATCCAAACGAGCTCTAACAGTCGATGGCAGTTGGCGAGCGCGCCAGCAATCATCTCCTCCTCCTCCCACTCCTTCCTCCAACATCCTCGCGCTTCGTCCCCCTTGCCCTTTCGTTCGAAGGATAGGAAGTAGATAACAATATGTTTTGGAGGTCTGCGCAGACTTCCAACCGTTGAACACGTTGAACCCGAACAGCCCGACCCAAGGAGCACTGGGCATCGCCGTACAGACGGCCCAGCCCCCCCCCATGAAGTGCATGCACTCCGGGCCGCGGCCAGGACGGACTCGGGGACTCCGGCGTGCCCTGTCTGTGACGCCGCGCTGTCGGTGCTGGGTCGTGCTAAGCGAAGCCCCTTCCATGTCAACTACCTGACGCCGGTCCAAAGGACAAAGGAGTATTACAGGGATCCGTCGCCGACAAACTACCCTTCAGCATTCCACGGCCCACAGCTCTGTCGTATGAGGATCGGCCTTCTGAGGCGGAGACTGCACCCGCGCTGCGAGAGGTGGATGGAAGGCCATCGCGGGGTGATGTTCGCATTGTGCACAGAAACTGAGTTCGAGAAAGCCCCAGAGGACATTTCGCGCCCTCTGAGAAGGTCGGGGGCGGCCAATAGGGGGGCGTCCAAGAGGGGAGGGTGCAGATCATGGCCAGCAGCGTGTGCGCGGCCCAGAGGGGGGGGGCCAAGGACGCAACGAAATAAGAAGAGGAGCCATGAAGTCTGAGAAAATATCATGGCCCACGCCTTGACATCCCCCCCCCCTAGTCTGGGGAAACCAAAAGGCTCCGATACCGCTACTCCCCGGACCTCTCCTGGGGTGCATTCTGACTAGAAGTTCGAGGCGAATCCAGCGGTGGCGACGGCCTCCCAGGAGGCCCAAAAAGGGGAACACGAGGGACAGGTAGAGGTATGGGTACCTTTCCCTCCTCTGATAATCATCACCCCCCTCTTGGCCGCCCCCCGAAAAGAGCGCTGCACGCCGCACTGACCAGAATCATCTCTGGCATCTCCAGGCAGAGAGGGCGAAGCCCAGGCGCGTGCCTCTTGGACTGCCCTCGGCCCCGCAGGCGCCTCCTGGCATGGCTGCGGGAACCCTGGCTGGGGGCTCTGCCTCCGCCGGGCCGCAGCCATCTCGCTGGCGTGTGCAAGAGCGCGTTTCTTTGTCTTCGGCGGTAGTGGGCGTTATAGGGGGGAGAGAGGGGGCCGGGGGGGGGATAATGTAACGCCTCCCCCCCGCCGTGTGCCCGATGCGCACGACGGCAGTGCCCGGAGCGCACTGGGGGGGAAGGGGCGTTTCGTTATAGGAGGGGGGAGGGGGGGGGAGGGGGCTGTAATGCCCATTATGCCCCAAGCAATAAAGAAACACGCGCCAAGGTGGATGTAGTCGGGTGAAGAAGCATGAAGTGGCTGCCCGACGTGGCCGAATGTCGGCGAAGAAGAGTCGTTGGGTGCAGAGTTGCTGGTAACGTTCGACGCGAGGACCTCCGAAAAGTGCGATGCACAGCCTGTCCTGAGCGGCAACATTGTGACGCTCAGCCGCTCCGAGTTTTCCAGGGCGGTGGAGGCGTTCGCTGTCTCGCTTGATGGCGGGAAGATGTCGTGGGCACAGCTGTATGATCGCAGACGGGTCCCGATGAACATCGTTCTGCCGAAGTTCAGTGGTTGTATTAGATCGGGCATGTCCTCCTACAGGCGGGATTTCGATAACAAAATAAAAATAGTAAAAAATACCCAACAATAGCCAAACATTGTCAAACAAATCGTCCCCAGACTATTTTTGGACTATATTTGAATATTCCTCCTGTGGAGGGACATGCCCGACTGGATGGTTGTGTCGGGTTGCCGAGCGACCAGAACGCCCTGGAACACATTGACGGCCCGCAGCGTCCTCTGGGCGCTGTGGTCCTGCAGAGGCTTTTGCGAAAGCACCGCGGACCGAGGAGTCGTGCATAGTCTTGACTGCCTACCCAACCACCCCAACCCGACCCAAGACCCGAATTTCGGGTTGGGAGGGGGGGGGGGTACTCAGCGAGCGAAGAACGGTATAAGATAAACTGTCCGCCGTCGGAGACACCTGCCCCTGGGCGGCTGGAAAGTTTATACCCCTACGGTGCCACCGTAAGGGTATAAACTTTCCAGCCGCCCTGGGACAGGCGCCCCCGACAACGAAAAAGTTTATTTTACACCGTTCTTCGCCCGTTAAGGTATGGGCTTCATATGTGTCTTTAAAGGTTCCCCGACCGCACCCCCGCTGGCAACGGAGGGCGAATCGGGGCCTTCGGGTTGGGTCGGGGTGGCTTGTGGTGGGCGGTGATGTCTGCAGCTGCCTCCAGCGGGCGAGGCCGGGGAGGACGCTCTGCGTCAGCCCCGAGTGCTACGAGGGCATGGAGTACGGAGGCCGCCATCGAACGCACACGGGAGCAGGGGACCTGCTTCAAGCAGTGTGGGCGCGGCGAGCGAGGGGGGGAGTGAGAAGAAGAAGGCCTTCTCGGACAAAGGCGTCCCCTCTCAGAAGCCCTCGCGCCTTCCGAGACTGAAGCGGCCCTGGGGCACACAAACAAATTCACGCAAATGACAAGTTTCCCCATATTTTCCTATCTTTTCTGTCTTCCCCCCACTGCCCATATTTTCCCATATTTTCCCGGGAATCGACGATTCATTGTGTCTCTGTGTGTTTTTGCCCCTCCTGAGAGAAGCTCCCTGCATCTCTGGAGAAGGCTCAAAAAACTTCGCCGACGGCCGAGGGGGACTTCCGAGCACTCTGGGGAGGCCCGCCCGCTCTCACATCCCCAGAGCACCGAGGGCGCGAGGGGGTCCCACAGGCCTGGGAACAAATTAGCGAACACTCATGCCACGTTCATCTGTCGACGCCTCCCCCTCCCCCCAACATTCAAAGTTGGCGGTGGGTCTGACGAGATGCACTTCGACCGCAGTTTCCCCCGCGCGTGCCATCGTGGAGTTTGGGGGGGAGGGGGGGTGTTCAGTAACCGGTTCCCTCTACGGGATGGCGAACGCGCGGCCGGCTCAGAGGCCCGCGCGGGGACCGAAACGGAAGGCCCAGGGTTATGTCGGGCGTGTCCCCCTACAGGGGGATCTTCGAATCAAAACAACAAATACTCCAAAAATACACCAAAAAGGCAAGCAAATACTAAAAAAAATAGTCCCCCGACTATTTTTGGAATATTTTTTGATTATTTCGGGTGTATTTTTCATTTTTCTATATTTTGGACGCCCGGAATGGGTACGTAAAAAATGGGTACAATGCCCAACAACAAATGCTGTTCCAAGCCAACAGCGGCCGCTGTTGGGCAGGCGGCCTTCTGTCTCAAATGGGCACAGTCCGCGGCGGCGCAGACAGCGAGTCCTGTTCAAAATGGACAGGTACTGCTATTGAGCATTGTGCCTATTCTTTCCGTGCCCATCTCGTTCGTGCAGAGGCAATGAGGACTGGCAACGTCTGGCGTAAGGTCGTGCAACCAAGCCGAAGGAGCAGGAACACAAACGGCAGTGGAAGGAGTCGCGCCGGGCCCGGATGGCCGAGGCTCTCAGTACAATGGGGGCAGAGGAAGCTACCTGTCATGCGCTGCCGCGCGTAGGATCCGACTTCGGGTAAAGCGTACCTCCGCCGTGCTCGGCGTTTTTCATGGCAGAGTTCGAGAAAACTCGTCGCCAGGATGCAGTCGAACGTGTCGTCAGTATCGCAACCACACCCGAGGGGCATGAGAGGTTGGCAGACCCTTTCAAGCCAGACTTTGGCCCCTTGGCCGGTTATGACTGGGGCGGCTTGGATCCCGAGAGCGGCGTGAAGAGCGCGCCGCAGGGGGGGGGGGTCCAGCGCAAGCTTGAGAGAAACTGTATGCTTAGGTCGGCCATGTCCCCCTACAGGCGGATTTTGGGAGAAAAACTGACAATACTCAAAACATACACCCAAACAGTCAAAAACTACAAAAAATAGTCCCCATACCATTCTTTCTGACTATGTTTGAATAGTCCTCCTGTAGAGGGACGTGCCCGACTTAAATGTATGCTATGAGACTCTTTGCTCTTCGAGCCTCCTCATGTCCCCCCCCCCTTCCTCTGCACTTCTCCTTCCCGTGCCTTACTTCTCCTCGCCGTCCTCGTTTGACTCCTCATATCCCCTCCCTGTTCCACTCTCGCCTTCCTTAGAGGCCCTCTAGATGGGGTCCGAGTAGATGGGTCGGAGGATCGCGCCGCACCGCCGATGCATCACCGATGCATCGACGATGCATCGGCGACGTCGGCGATGCGTCAGCGGCGTCGGCGCGAACAAAATCGGGCTCCGCATCGAGCAGAATCGCAGACGCATCGGCGATGCGGCGCGATCCCCCGACCCAACCTACTCCGACCCGACCTGGGAGGCGTAGCTCCCCGTCGCCCTCGACTGAATCCTCCCTTCGTCCCCCTCCTCCGCTCTGGCCTTCCGCCGCCCGACCGCCGCGCAGATTCGGAATCATCCCGTCCGGGCGCCTCCTGCCCGTGCGCGAACGTGCAGCCCGAGCCGCGGATGCACTGGAGCGCGTGGGCGCGCGGACGGAGGCACGGGCCCGCCACGGAGAGAGCAGGCAGCAGACACGAGGAGGAGGGTCGGCAGGGAGCGGGCCGCCTCGGGCGCGGCCTCTGCGCGCGCTGGGTGACGAGAGTGCGGGCAAGGCTCGTGTCCACATCCACTGACTGCAGCTTGGAGTGTGGGGCTCCCTTCCCCGGAGCCCCGGGGCGCACTGGAGATGGGCAAGAATCTGGCCCCTGCAGAGGCTCGATGTTTGTCCAGATCCAGTGCGCCTCGGCCTTGCGGTGCCCCTTCCAAGAAAGTCCAAGACGCAGAGAACTGCACACACACACACACCGCGGCGGCGTAGGCATGCACTGATTCTCCCTCGAACAATCGCGCACACATGCGCGCGAAGTTACTGGTAAATGAAGATGGTTATCATCATAAGGGGGCGAGGAACACGATGAGGAGACCGAAGAGGAAGAGGAGCCGGAGCCAGATTGGAGAGGAAGAGGACGAGTAAGAAATGAGATCAAATGGGCCCCAGCATGGCCCAAGAGGGCCCCGCGAGGTCCCCCAGGCGGTCCAAGAGAGCCCCAAGATGGCCCCGACAAGCCCCCGAAACGCCCTCCAAGATGGCCCAAGGAGACCTTAACGACCCCATGGCAGCCCCACAGGCCGAAGTGAACTCCCGGACGGCCGAGCCAGCTCGGCCTACACACAAACACACAACGCACAACGCACAACACACACAACACACACACAACACGCACACACAACACACAAACACACACACAACACACACACAACACACACACAACACACACACACAACACACACACAACACACACACACAACACACACACAAACTCACACACACACATGCTGGGAGAACACGCTGCCGAATCGCTTCCTCCCCTGCACCATCGGTTTTCCGAGTGCTTTCCCCGAGAGCTGGGGGAACACGCAGCCCACTGTAGCGTGACCGCATCTTCGCTCGACACTTCTGAACAGATGCAGTTCCGAAGAGCAGGGGGCGGCGGTGACTCGCCACAGGCGTCGTTGATACGGTGCAGCACCAACAACCTGGGGCACCACCCTTTTGTCTCTGTTTATGTTGTTCCCATTGTACTTGCCAACGGGCCAGAGGCGTGCTAAGATCTCCGGCTACTGGCAAACAATATTTCTAGTTCGCGCGCGCGGGGCGGCTGCTGGGGGTAGTGGGGTCCCCGGACGAAAAGTACCCCGAGAGGTCCGACCGAGATGTTTTTTACTTCTGGGCGCGGCTTTCGGGCGCCGCAGAACGTTCCTAGAGAGCCCCAAAGATCCCCAAGACGGTCCAAGAGGGCTCCGAGTCGCCGACCGATCGGTCCAAGACGTCCAAGATAGCCTCCAGACGGCAGCAGACGCCCCCAAAAGAGGCCTCCAAGAGGGCCTCCAGGACGGACCCCAAAACATAAAATCATTGACTTCCCATGAGTTTTCGAAGGACTGTTACATTTGCTTTTTGTCGGCCTTCCGACGGCCCGAGATGGCCCAAGTGCCCAAAAAGATCGCCTAAGTGGCCCAAGACGGTTCCACGAGGCCCCCAATACGGCCCACGAGGCCTCCAAGACGCTCAAGATGGCCTCCAAGACGGCCCTGGAGCCCTCCAAGACGTCCTCCAAGAAGGCCCGAAAGGGTCAAAATGGCCTCCAGACGGCCAAGACGACCTTCAAGATGCCCAGGTGTTCCCCTAAGGTTTTCCAAACCGATTCGGGGAACACATGGTCCGATAGCTTGGCAGGTCTGGCCTCAACGTTCGGCCACATATGCGCTTCCAAAAAGACAGGGGGCGGCGGTGATTCGCCGCAGGCGTCTTCGATCCGCCGCCCCCTGTCGATTCATCGCAGGGGTGCCTGGCGTGCTAGATTATTTCGGTTTTGGTGTTGCTTCTGTTTCCGAAAGAACTCCCCCTGGGGCTTCGGCCCGTCCCGCCACCCGCCGGGGTCCCGGGAAGGACCTCAAAACGCGTCCGTCGATGCCATTGTTGCCCCAAGTTGGCCTCCAAGACGGCCAAGATGGCCTCCAAGTTCGCCCAAGATGGTCCAAGATGGCCTCCAAGACGGCCCAAGAGGGTCCACGATGCCTCCTAGATCGCCCAAGAAGCCTCACAACGGGCCAAGATGGCTCCAAGATGGCCCAAGAGGGTGCCAAAAGGTCCCCTAGGAGGGCCCGATGAGGCTAACATCATTGATTTGCATACGGCTTTTGAAGGTTTTAAACCTTCCCGCTGTCTGAGACGGCCCTCAAGATCGCCCCCAGAGCACCCAAGAGGCCTCCAATGTGGCCGCCCAGGAGGCCTTTAAGACACCCAAGATGGCCTCCAAGACGGCCCTGGAGCATTTCAAGAGAGCCCCAAGTCGGCCCAAAGAGGCCCCCCAAACGGGTTCCGACGGCGTCAGACGGGGCAGGAGCCCACCAAGACGGCCGAAGATGGCCCTAAGATGGCCCAAGAGGCCTCCAAGAGGGCAGGAAGGCCCGAAAAGGACCAAATCATTGATTTCCCATGAGTTTTCGAAGGACTGTTACATTTGCTTTTTTCTGCCTTCCGACGGCCCGAGATGGCCCAAGTGCCTAACAAGATCGCAAAAGTGGCCTAAGACGGCCCCAAGAGGCCCCCAATACGGCCCACGAGGCCTCCAAGACGCTCAAGATGGCCTCCAAGACGGCCCTGGAGTCGTGGAGCCCTCCAAGACGTCCTCCAAGAATGCCCGAAAGGGTCAAAATGGCCTCCAGACGGCCAAGACGACCTTCAAGATGCCCAAGTGTTCCCCGAAGGCTTTCCAAACCGATTCGGGGAACACATGGTCCGATAGCTTGGCAGGTCTGGCCTCAACGTTCGGCCACATATGCGCTTCCAAAAAGACAGGGGGCGGCGGTGATTCGCCGTAGGCGTCTTCGATCCGCCGCCCCCTGTTGGCTTGCCACAAGGGTGCCCGGCGTGCTAGACCCTTTCGGTTTTGGCTTTGGTTCGTTTCCAAAAGAACTCCCCCTGGGGCTTCGGCCCGTCCCGCCGGCCGCCCGGAAGGGCGCGCAACAGGTGGTTGCAAAGAATTTCTCCAGACGGCTCCAAGATGGCCTCCAGGATGGCCAAGATGGCCCAAGATGGCCTCCAAGTTCGCCCAAGATGGTCCAAGATGGCCTCGAAGACGGCCCAAGAGAGTCAATGATGCCTCCAAGTTCGCACAAGAAACACCTAAGACGGCCCAAGACGGCCCCAGAGGACTCGAAGAGGCCTCCAAGACGGCCCACGAGGCCTCGAAGAGGTCCTCCAGGATCCTCAAGGACGGCCCGAAGAGGTCAAAATCATTGTTTTTCCTTCGGTTACAAAAAATTGGCTTCTGCTCCTTTTCGGCCTTCCGACGGCCCAAGACTGCCCAAGAGGCCATGAAGATCGCCCCAAGAGTGCCTAAGAAGCCTCCAAGACGGCCCAAGAGGCCCCCGAGACGACCCCAAGAAGACGCCAAGACGGCCCAAGAGGCCCCCAAGAAGCCCAAGATGGCCTCCAAGACTGCCAAGATGGCCTCCAAGATGCCTCCAAAAAGGCCAAGATGGCCTCCAAGACGGCAAAGATTGCCTCAAGATTCACCCAAGACATGGCCTCAAAATGGCCTAAGACTGCCCAAAAGACCCGCCAGAGGCCTCCCAGACTGCCCAAGAGCCCTCCGAGACGTACCTCAGGAAGGCCCGACAGGGTTGAAGGATTTTGGCTTTTGCTCCTTTTCAGCTCTCCGACGGCCCAAGGCGGCCCAAGCGGCCCCTAACATCGACCCAAGAGCGCCCAAGAGGCCTCGAAGATGGCCCCATGACAGCCCAAGAGGCCCCCAAGAGGGCCCCAAGAAGGCCTTCAAGACGACCCAAGAGGCCCCCAAGACGCCCAAGATAGCCTCCAAGACGGCTAAGATGGCCTCCAAGATGCCTCCAAGACGGCCAAGAAGGCCTCCAAGACGGCTAAGTGCTCGATTATGCACCCAAAACGGCCCAAGATGGCCTAAGGCGGCCCGATAGGCCCGCAAGAGACTTCCTCCGGCGTTTGAAGGATTTGGGCATTTTCTCCATTTCAGCTCTCCGACAGCCCAAGACGGCCCAAGAGGCCCCCAGCATCGTCCCAAGAGCGCCCAAGAGGCCTCCAGGATGTCCCCATGACAGTCCCAGAGGCCCCCAAGAGGGCCCCAACAAGACGCCAAGACGGCCCAAGGTGGCCCCAAGACGCCCAAACTGGCATCCAAGACGGCCAAGATGGCCTCCAAGATGCCTCCAAGACGGCCAAGAAGGCCTCCAAGACGGCGAATATGGCCCCAAGATGCACCCAAGACGGCCCAAGAGGGCCTCAAGACGGCCTTAGACTGCCCAAAAGGCCCGCCAGAGGCCTCCAAGATGGCCCAACCTTCAAGACGTCCTCCAGGAGGCCCGAAAGCTCGGAAAACACCTGGTCCGATAGCTCGCACGACTCCGTGTTCCCCGATGGCTTCCGAAACCCACTCGGGGAAAGCGTGACCCGATAGCTTGGCCAAGCTCAAACCCAACTTTCGGCCACGCAGGCGCTTCCAAAGAGGCAGGGGGCGGCGGTGATTCGCCGTAAGCGTCTTCGATATGGAGGTACGTTGTTTTCTGGCCGGAAAGGGGGTACTATACATTCATTCATATGTATACATATACACATACATACAGCGACAACGCGATAGACATATTCAACACCGACAGATGGGAACCGCGCGATAGAGAGAGAGGGAGAGAGAAAGACACAGAGAGAGAGAGAGAGAGACAGAGAGAGGGATAGAGAGAGAGGGATAGAGAGAGAGAGAGCGAGCAAAAACATCTGATCCTCCTCACTTCACCTGCTCAGCATGACGCCTCCTCCACCTTACTTATTCCTCATCGTTCCTCCTCGACCTCCTTCGCGCACCAGCAAACAATAGAGGAAACGGGGACACTGAAGCAATATAATCTGCTTTGAAACAACGAGACTACATCATGACCCCGCACACTGGGAGAGCATGAGAACCCTTATGCAAGCAACCGATCTCCCGTATCACAAAACAGCACTCACTCCCTGCAACAAGAAACTTCAAGATGTCTGACGGCATGCAGCAGACGTACCCATTGGGCAAGAAGCCGTACTAACGAAGTCACTACAACATTTATGTGGCTCCCATCGTACTTAAGGACCACATCCCAGAAATAATTTCGAGCACCCAGAAAAGTGTCGAAAGAGTGTCGAAAGAGTGTCGAAGCAATGTCGAAAGAGTCTCTCCCAGGGCCCGGCACGTGAAAACCCTAGATTTTTGGTGTGTTTTCTTGGTGCTCGAAATCCATGTTAGTGATCAAGGCTAACCTAGGTTGGAACATCATAATACAAAACGAACCACTGGGCACATAGCACCTACTCCAGACAAAAACGCACCAGTGTACAACCCTTGCAACTGACACACTGCGTGCGGCCCTTCTCTGAAGGGCGGGGGGTCGCCGAACTTCTTATGTTGCATTACCCCCGTGAGGACCGGGAGGGTTAGAACGATGGAGGGCCGACGGACAGACGGACGGAGAGAGAGCGAGAGAGGAAGAGAAGCCAACCTAAGAGAGATGGCTGCATCGACTGGTGGTAACCCAGGGACGTGGTCCTGGAGGGTATGTGTGTGCGTGTGTGTGTGTGTGCGTGTGTCGAGGACGGTGTTCTTGGCGCGCCGATGACGGCAACACCAATCCACTTTCCCTGTGGGACCGCGCCCCCTGCTCCAGTCCATGGCGCACCTTGTCCTGTGCAAGACCTTCGGCACCGCCCGTTTTCTGAGCCCTCCGGCCGCCTGAGGCCCCGCCCGCCCGCGCCCTGTCTCCCCAAGTATGGCTACCCGCGTCCCGTTTAGCTCTTGACCGGAAGGGGCCCGCTCCCGACCCGCAGACCAAAAGAAGTGTGTGTGTGTGTGCGTGTGTGTGTGTGTGTGTGTGTGTTCGGCCGTCTTGCGCGTCGCTCAGTAGCTAATTAGGCTGGCCCGTGCCACGGACCCCCCTCTCGGCGACAACTTGACGCGTCTGCCAGCGACTAAGAAAGTGTGTGTGTGTGTGTGTGTGCGTGCGTGTGTGTGTGTGTGTGCGTGTGTGTGTGTGTGTGTGCGTGTGTGTGTGTGTGCGTGTGTGTGCGTGTGCGTGTGCGTGCGTGTGTGGTGTGTGTGTGTGTGTGTGTGTGTGTGTGGTGTGTGTGTGTGTGTGTGTGTGTGTGTGTGTGTGTGTGTGTGTGTGTGTGTGTGTGTGTGTGTGTGTGTGTGTGTGTGTGTGTGTGCGAGTGCGTGTGTGTGTGTGTGCGTGTGTGTGTGTGTTCGTGTGTGTGTGTGTGTGTGTGCGTGTGTGTGGCACTCGGCCGCCCACGCCCGACGAGCTGGGTCCCAACGCTCCCCCAGCCCGCCAGGGGGAGGAGGAGGCAGAGGAGGAGGAGGAGCAGGAGGAGGAGGGAGAAGGGGGAAACAGACCGATGAGGAGGAGGAGGAGGAGGAGGAGGAGGAGAGAGGAGGAGGAGGAGGAGGAGGAGGAGGGAGGAGGAGGAGGAGGAGGAGGAGGAGGAGCGGAGGGAGGAGGAGGGAGGAGAGGGGGGGAGCAGGAAGGCCTGAGGCAACCCCCCCTTCCCTCCCCCCTGATGGGTTCTCCCCTGGCTGTGGCGTCGTAGGCCCTCCCCGGAAGGAGGCCGAACAGGAGGTGAATGGGGGAGAAGGATGACATCGAGGGGGAGGAGGAGGAGGAGGAGGAGGAGGAGGAGGAGGAGGAGGAGGAGGAGGAGGAGGAGGAGGAGGAGGAGGGAGGAGGAGGAGGAGGAGCAGGAGGAGGAGGAGGAGGAGGAGGAGGATGTGGAAGAGGAGGAGGAGGAGGAGGAGAAGGGGGAGGAGGAAGAGGAAGAAGATGAAGAAGAGGGCCCGAGGGCATACGTACACGTAGATGCAGAACAATTTCAGGATCCCCCACATTCTCCCATATGTTCGGGGTGTTCGTCTTCCCTCCACTTCCCATAGTTCCTAAATTTTTCTGGGAGTCGACGATTGCTTGTGTCTGTGTGTTTGTTCTCCTCCTGATAAGCTTCGAACCAAAATTTCGACCGAAATGGGGGTGACGAACAGGACAGGGGCGGGAAGGGGCAAGCCCAAGGCGACGAAACTGGTTATTGTCGACTGCATGCTCGGGGAAGCTGCTAGGGCTCAAGGGGCACCCCCGCTGCGCGACTGCCGCATCCTCTGGCTCTGGAGCAAAACATTGGGCACGGATCAACTGCTTGTGGGAAGGGCGAGTGCCGGAAAGAGGCAAGCCTGGTTTTTCTCCCAGTACGTGCAGATCAATGGTCTCTTGGTCTTCCTCCACCAGTCAGATAGATCAGACAAACGTGCAACAGAGCGGGGCACCCTACGACATCGACGAAGTATACCTTGGACAGTGGGCGGGGGAAAGCTGCTGGAGCTCGAAGAATTCCCAACAACTGCCGGGCTGCCGCGCCCCTCTGGCTCGAGAGCGAGGGCTTGGGCATGCGCTCAGCAAGAAGCTGCGCGGCGTCGTTGGGAAGAGCGAGCGCCAGAGAGAGGCAAGCCTTGTTTTGCTCAAAGAACGTGCAGATCAGTGGTTTCTTGGTCTTCCTCCACCAGCCAGAAGGATGAGGCAAGGGGGTCGCAAACGTGCAACAGAGCGGGTCGCCCTACAGCATCGACGAACTCTATCTTGGACGGCGGGCGGGGGGCCGGCGCCGGGGCCAAACAAGCTTTCAAACAGCGGGGCTGCTGCGCCCTCTGGCTTTGTATCTAGAAGTCTGCTCAGCAAGGAGCTGCGCGACGTCGTTGGGAAGAGCGAATGCTGGAGAGAGGCAGGCCTGGTTTTTCTCCCAGTACGTGCAGATCAATGGTCTCTTGTGCTTCCTCCACCAGCCAGAGTGATGAGGCAAATGGGGCACACACTCGCAACAGAGCAGGGCACCGTACGAAAGCGACGAGCTCTTGCACCAACATCCGACTGCAATCTTGGGGAAGCAAAGAGGCTCAGCGAGCACTCCAGCATTGCGACTTTTGGATCCTCTGGCACTGGAGCAACGCAACATTGGGCTGGGTAGTTTAGAAGACTGCTCGGCGAGGAACTGCTAGAAAGGGCGAGCGTCGTAACGAGTTGCTTACGTACGCCTCGTTGTCTCTGGAGCGTGCAGACCAGTTGCTTTTGTGATTCCCATAGCAGCCAACCATGATGGTCGGGGCAACACGCACACAAACACAGACTCGAACCTGAGGGGCTGCGCACGCGATTGGCACAGGGAATCGAGGACATGGAAGGGTGAAACCGCTATTGAGATGCGTGTCGGCGCGCACCCTGCAAGCCTGTCTTCAACGCACCGCTCCTTACATCGTCTTTGCCGAAACATCGCGCACGCTCGGTCAAGGCTGCGAACTTCACGAATCGGAGGAGATCCCCGGTAAATTCTCCTTCGCTTGTACACGGCAATCCATTATGCAATCCTGTGCGACAATCCGTTTCGGCCCCCCCACGCGAGCACT
>CAUYUJ010017509.1:0-50000 GCA_963575745.1 Prorocentrum cordatum | reverse complement strand
GCACGCGCTCCGGGGGAGAGGCGCGGAACCGACACACCTACATGGAGGAAGAGCGAACGGCAGAAACAGAAACTCTTGTCTCGCTCTCCGGGAGCGGCCAAGAGGGGGGTGTCCAAGAGGGGATGGTGCGAATCAGGACCGGCGGCATGTGCGCGGCCCAGCGGGGGGGGGCCAGGGACGTCATGAAACCAGAAGAGGCGCCATGCAATCTGGGGAAAAATCGTGGCCCCCGCCATGATATCCACCCGCTCCCTAGTCTAGGGGGAAAACAAACCTACCTCGCTTTTGACCACCCTCGCTTCCAAGGGAAGCCAAACGATGCCAAACTGCGGCCTGTACTGGTCAGGCCGCCTGACGAGGAGGCGCGTGGTTATGACTTGGTTTTGCCTGGAAGCGAAAGCGGGGTAGGTAATTCACGCTCTGATAGTCATCACCCCCCTCTTTTCCGCCCCCGAGCTCTCCGCCATGATATCCCCCCCCCCTACTCATCACCCCCCTCTTTGCCGCCCCCGACCCCGGAGGAGGAGGAGGAAGAGGAAGAGGAGGAGGAGGCGGAGGAGGAGGAGGAGGAGGAGGAGGAGGAGGGGGAGGAGGAGGGGGAGAAGGAGGAGATGGACGAGGAGGGGGAGGAGGAGGAGATCACCCCCCTCTTTTCCGCCACCGAGCTCTGCGCGGGCTTCTCGTACCTGCGCCTCTGGCCCCCTTCCCAGGGCGCGCGGGGCGCGCGCCCAGGGAAGGGGGCCAGAGGCGCCGCCCCCCCCCCCGGCGGGCCTCGCGCGGCCCCCGGAAGTCCGCGCGGAGCGCCAGAAGTTTGTATGTATGGCGTTTTTTCTCCTTCGGCGGTGGACAGACCTCCCTTTAGTAAACATCCCTTTAGTGAGAGCGGCCTGGGACCAAAACCGACGGGCCCGGACCCGCAAAAACGACGGCCGCGACGCCCCTCGCGAAGCGAAAACGGCCCATTCGCTAATCGACGTGTCAGGGTAGGAGGTCTGTCCACCCCCGACTTCTTCGAGCGCATACACACAAGCCTGCAGTAGAGGCCCGACCACAAGAACCGTCCACGAGAAGCCCAACCCTGAGACCCCAGGACGTCCATGGATTGTTGGTGTGGGAACGCCACGCCTTTCGTCGCCAGACAAACCGTCGAGGCCCAAGAAACCCAGGGCACCCTGGAGGCAAGCAGTTCTGCATCCCCGCGTCCGCACACCCGAGCTCGGGGATCTTCTGACCCGGGTCAATCCAGACCCGGGTCAGCAGGAAACCACAAACTGCAATGCAGGACAAAAACAACTGCAACGCAGGTCTTCGCAAAACCCGGGTCAGCCAACATGCGCGGCCGCCCCGCGGCCACGAGCGGCTCGCTGACCCGGGTCAGCCAGAGGGGGTCTTCGCAGGATCCTGCAGGATCTGGCGGCTTGGCTGACTCCCGTTTGCATTCACCCCCGTCTCAAGGCCCCCGACGAGCAATCGCATCCGAGCTGCCGGCGGCGGGGGATGCCCACGGGCGGGCCGCGGCGCGGCGCTTGCAGAGCGAGCGGCGCGGCGCCTGCACGGCACGCGGCAGCGTCGCTCGCCGGGGTTCGGCGGGTGCTCGTAGGGCAGCCTGCGGGGGGGCAGAAGGGGAGGCGGCGAGGGAGGGGGGGGGGAGCATGAGGTCGGGCGTGTCCTCCGACAGGCTGATGTGGAACGAAGACGCACTCTACTCTACTCAAACAAGAAGCAAGACATGCTCAGGGATAGTAAAAAGATCGCCCCAGAGTATGTTTTGGCTATTTTTGAATCTGCCTCCTGTAGAGGGACACGCCCGACTTTAGGTGAGCAGGGGGGTGGAGGCAGAGAAGGGAGGAGGACGAGGAGAGCAGATGGGGGAGCAGGGCAGAGGGGGAGGAGGGAGGAGGGCAGAGGGGGAGATGGTGGAGGGGGGGGCAAGGGGGTGGAGGAGGAGGGGGGGGTGGAGGGGAGGCTGTGAAGGAGGATGGGCGGAGGCGGAGGAGGGAAAGGAGGAGGGAAAGGAGGGAGAGGATTCCGTGCCGTGGGGTTCGAGCCAGTGGGAAGATAGGAAGGGATCCTGGCTCCATTGCTACCTTTTCTCTCCAGTGGGATCCTTCGCTCGAACCTGGTGGTTTCCGCTCTTTTCCGCTCTCCGACTCCAGCGCGCAATATAAAAACAAATACCTTCATGAATGTGACCTTTCTGTTTTTTCCCAACCCTCCTTGGTTGGGCAGTCGTTTTGAGCAGAGCACCGCGGTCGCGCCCTCGCCTCCTCCCGCCTCCTCCCCCCGCCTGCCCTCTCTTCGCCCTCCCAGGGGGGGCTGCGGTCTGCGAAACCGTCGCCACTCTCGAAGGCTGGTGGCGGGCCCAGCGGAGTGAGGCACCGCGCAGATCTGAGCGGAGCCTCGCCGTCCCTGGGTTGCTGCGATCTGCGAAGCCGTGGCCACGTTCGAGGGCTGCTGGTGGGTCGTCCAGCGGAGGGAGGCACCGCGCAGATCTGAGCGGAGCCTCGCCGTCCCTGGGGGGCTGCGATCTGCGAAGCCGTGGCCACGTTCGAGAGCTGCTGGTGGGTCCAGCGGAGTGAGGCACCGCGCAGATCTGAGCGGCACCTCGCCGTCCCTGGGGGGCTGAGATCTGCGAAACCGTTGCCACTTTCGAGGGCTGGTGGCGGGTCCAGCGGAGTGAGGCACCGCGCAGATCTGAGCGGCACCTCGCCGTCCCTGGGGGGCTGAGATCTGCGAAACCGTTGCCACTTTCGAGGGCTGGTGGCGGGTCGGCACCGCGCAGATCTCTGCGGGACCTCGCAATCCTTGGGGGGCTGCGAGCCTCACGAATGCCGCTCGCAGAAGTATATGCGCCCATGTCACGTCATCATATCCGTATAACGTCTCCCAAGCTACTCATGCACGAGATTGCGCAGGGGTTGGGTCCGTCGCCAGGGTAATTCTCCTACAGGTGCCACCAGCCGCCGGCGCGCTGCGCCTCAGCTGCGTTCGTTGCTGTGCAGAGTTCGAGATGGCATTTCTCGAGCTTTTGTTGTGTTCTCCGCCGCGGACGCCTCCGGCTGTCTCGGCAGGACGCAACCATCCCAAGAACGCCTTGTGGGGGCCCTCGCGCCAAAAACGCCATCCGGCATGACACCGAGCCGTGTCGAGCAGCTTGCAGGGCGCAATGGCGATGACGCCCCTCGGAGAGGCTTGAGAGATCGCGATGCCGCTTGTAGAAGAAGAAACATAACAATAGTGCATGCATGTCTGTGCGTAGGTACGTATGTATGTATGTATGTATGTATGTATGTATGTACGTCTGTCTGTCTGTCTGTCTGTCTGTTTGTCTGCCTGCCTGCCTGCCTGTCTGTCTGTCTGTACGTACGTATGTATGTATACATGCATGTACGTATGCATGTATGAGTGTATGTCTGTCTGTCTGTCTGTCTGTCTGTCTGTCTGTCTGTCTGTCTGTCTGTCTGTATGTACGTATGTACGTATGTACGTATGTACGTATGTATGTATGCATGCATGTATGTCTGTCTGTCGGTATGCATGTGTGTATGTATGCGTGTCTATGTGTGTATGCACGTGTGCGTGTATTCATGCATGCATGTATGCGTGCATGTGTATGTATGTCTGTCTATGTGTATGGATAGATGTGCGTACGTACGGACGTATGCATGTATGCATATGTGTGTGTCTGTGTGTGTGCATGCACGTGTGCATGTATGCATGAATGCATGCATGCATTAATGCATGTCTGCATGTGTGTATGTACATATGTCTGTATGCCCGTATGAGGTATGCATGCATGTATATATGTATGGAGTGATGGATGTATTTACGTATGTATACATGGATGCATGTATGCGTATGTATGCATGTATGTTAGTTCGTACGTACGAACGAACGTACGTACGTAATTGTGTATGTATGTGTGTCGGCATGCATGCATGCATGCATGCACGCACGGACGGACGGATGGATGGATGGATGGACGGATGGGTGGATGTGTCGGTCAAAGTCACGCATGCTTGACGTGGTCGAGCGCGTGCTGATGCTACTCGGTACTCCCGGTTATTCATGAACGCTCGGTACCGCTGAAGGCTACCGTGCATCTGGTATTGGCCTCAGGCTGCCTGCAGTTGCCAATGATCGCATGCTGACGCATGCCATGGACCCTGCGTCTGACGCTGCAGTCCCGGGGTGGTCGCCGCGGCGGCCAGAAAGGGCTCTCGGAAGCGTTGGGGTGGGGAGGGAGAAGAGTTAGGTCGGGCCTGTCCCCCTACACAGGGGTTTTGGGCGAAAACAAAACATAGTCAAAGCATATTCCAAACTAGTCAACAAAAATCAAAAAATGTCCCCTGCCAATTTTTAACTATTTTTGAATGTTCCTCCTGTGGAGGGACAGGCCCGACGTAAGAGAAGAGGAGAGCGTCGGGATTGAGGACGAGGCAAGGGGGGGGCAGAGAGGGGGGGGAGGGGAGGCAGGGACTGCAGGCCAGGGAGGGAGGGGTGCTTACAAGACAGGGAGGGGAGGGAGGGGAGGGGGGGGCTACGCTCAGGTCGGGCATGTTCTCCCAGCGGCGGATCTTGGGCGGAAGATAAAACATAAAACGATGGCCAAAACAGAATCAAGACTAGAAACATCGTCCCCAGACTAGGTTTAAACTCTTTTTGAATCTTCCTCCTGTAATTAGAGGGACATGCCCGACTTAAGGCTACCCTTCGGTCGGAAGAAGTCAGTAGAAACATGAAGCAGGCAGCCGTTGAACATATATAGATTGGGTGTCCGCCGGCCCCTGAAGAGGGTTGAAAAAAGGTGAAGCCACTCGATCAGTGAAGTAGGAAGACGCTCAAAGTATGTTGGAACCTGGGACCCCAGAAATACCTGGGTACGCTGGGACTCTCGGGGGGAACGAAAGGGAGGGATTGCCAAAGGGTAGGGTAGAGAATCAGCTCACGTGGCCGATTTTCCCAGCGCCTCCCGGCGCCAGGAGGCGCCCACGTATCGAGGAATGGGCCCGGCGGCAGGGCCCAGACCAGCTGCATGCAGCAGATTTCGTACCCCCCCCCCTTTCCCTATCCACCCCCTTCGCTGGGCCCGATCCTGGCGTTGCATTTTTTTCACAACGGGCGTTTTCGCTCCACTTCGGGCCCCGGCCGGGACCCTCGCGGATCGACCTGGCTCGAGAAAGGACGCAGAACGATGGGGCCCAGGGGCCGGGTCGTGATCTTTTGCGATGCTGATTTTCTTTTGCAACGTCGGATCTCAAGGAAGGGGGGAGCTCCCGTGGCCTTTCCTCGAGGGATTGCACGCGCGCTCCAGCTGGCCCCGGGTGGAGCGGCGCCGGTCTGCCACAGCAGGCGCAAGCGTGCAAGGAGCAACGGGGCTCTCAGAGCAGGGCGTGAGAGGAGTGCATCTCACCCTCCTGCACACCTCTCCCGCTGGCCGCCCTCACAATCGTATCCACCGAAAGGCCGGTCTTCGACGAGGAGGGACCCCGCGCCCAGGACACTGACTTGAAAGGGCTTGAAAAAAAAACGATCATTCGGAATCCGACTGGCAGAAGGGACCGGTTCCCTTCAAACGGAATCTGACCGATCAGTGTAAGAGCAATGTGAGCTGGAACGGAGCGTCGTGCCCACCTCACAGACACTCGCCATCGCTGGGACTCCCACTCCCTGTGCATCTTCCGATGCTTGTGCGTGTTCTTTGCTGTCCGATGATCCAGGATGCTAGTCGATGGTCCTCGCCAAGAAAAATCGCGGGCGCGCAAACATGGATTAGCGATCCATGGGTTTGGCGCGCAGTCGCCAAATCCATGGATCGGGGGGGGGGCCCTGTGCGACCCTTTGTTTGTATGATTACAACAAGGCCTTTTTGATGGATTTCCTTGTGATTGGAACGTTATGTATCATCATAGGTTCTTCCTGGGCGCGCGCGCATATCGGCGCCCCTGCTTTTCTTGTCGTAGAAGAAGACTCTGGCATCGATGCCTTTCTTCTTCACTCATCTTCCTCCTCCTCCCCTTCCTTTCAATCGCAGTGCATCGCATTGCACTGCATTGCATTGCATGGCAATCGTATTCCATTGCGTTGCACTCGCACGGCATTGCAATCACATTGCATTGCTTTGAGGGAGGGAGAAGGGAGGGAGGATGGAAGACACGGACGGAAGCTGAGGAGGGAAGGAGGAAGGAGGAGGGGGGGAGGACGGGGAGGAGGGAGGGCGAGGCAGGGAGGAAGACGGCGAGAACGGACGGAGGAGAGGAGGGAGGAGGATGGGGAGGAGGCAGGGACGAACGCCGCACACTTCCACAAATATGACATTTGGAAGGGCTTTTTGACGGGTGCCAGGCAGCATGGCGGCGAAGGCTACTTAGGACGCAGCGCCCAGCTTCTCCGTGATTCCGTCGGGGTCGACAATTTGCGGAATGCGAACGATGTCCGTGCTCACGTCATCCTCGACGTTCGCGGCCCCCGCTTTGCTGTCGACGACCAGGGCATCAGGATTACCCGCAACTACCGCGTCACTCCCGAGTTTCTGCTCCTTGTGGTGTCCTTCAACGATAGTCGCACGCAGAGCAAGTACTTGCGAATTCGGGACCGCATCATTGAGCACTACATATCGCACGGTAGCGAACTGAGCTTCGCGGTGCCTACCATGAATACAGTGTGGGAGCAAATTTACAAGGCTGGGGTTCAGATCTCTGCGGCATATAAAAGAAGTGCGTCGACGAGTTGAGCTTCCGCGTGATGTCTTTCGATTCATCATATAAATACACGCTAGCTGTGGTCGGGCAGACAAGCCACGGAAAGAAGAAGGACGATTCCGATCGTTCTGAGTTCCACTGCGTACACGTGATGATCGCGGACGGCGTGCCAGTATCTTGCAAGCCAGGGTACAGCGAAGGAGTTCCAGAACTTTCAGATTTCATCAAGGCAAACGCAACGCTTGCGCAAAGGCGCCAAGCGGAGATTATCCTTTTTGATACACCGGAGAAGTGGGACATGCAGAAGGCGCAGAAACTCTTTCCAAACCTAAAATGCGTCGGCGGTGACCCTCTACACGCGTGGATGGACTTAGTGAAGTTCATCAAGGAGGGTGACCAGCTGAGCAGGGACTTCAAGAAAATCGTTCTGAAGTTCAATGGGAGACCTGCGCCGAGTCTGAAGGCGAAGCGCTACTTCGACGGGAGCCAGCCCAGGGGTCGGGCGCACGTGGATTTCAAACCGTGCCCCTCGGATCTTCGCAAGGCGTATGAACGTTTGCAGACAACGGCTTACCAGGAAAAGGCTTACCTGAACCACAAACAGTATTGCCTTGACATCATGGCAGCGATGAGCCAGAACGAGAGGTCGTGCCAGAGACCACTCACAGGCCGCAATGCCCAGTCGACGGTCAGCGATCTCCTCTCCAGGTACATGGCGCCCGCAAAGTATTTGTACTACCAGAACATATCCGTGTACAGAATGAGAACGGGGCTGCCGTGCCAATACGGGACAACTCCTAATGAAGCAGTCATGTTCCAGCTGAAGGCGTACAACGCCAATGTTTTCGCATCGACTCGCCAGCGGTGTGAGTTCACGTTGGACTTGTTCACCTTCGGGAAGGTTGTGTCGCTGCACATGAAAAGAAGAGCGCCTGAAGGGATGTCCAAACTTTTCCCCGTGTCTTGTCATGCCCATGCGATGGCCCTCCTGAGGCGACAGCTCGAGTTGGGACGTGTGAAGGCTCCGAGCTCGAAATGTGTAGAGGAGTGGCAGGATCCCCAGGTTGTGACAAAGGGGAGCAAACGCAAGCGCAGGAGCGCCAGCGCGCCAGCCAAGCGCCAAAGGCGCTAGCTGCATGCCAACTGCGTAGACATCATTTCCCATCCTTGCACACCTCTGCTCCTTCACTGCATTCTGTCAGTTTGAATTGCTGCCCCACGGAAAACATAAGCCACCTGAACTTAATTTGGCGAATCGAAATGGCCTTCGGCAGTTCCGTGGCCCCCTCGCATTCTGTGGAAATCTGGATCTGGAATCTACCGAATTACATTAGAATTAAACATATTAAAAATTGGAAAGCATTCGGGATTAGGATCTGCCCGATAAGCGTTTATTTTGAATTAGAATGTTATTAGGTATCAGATTTGGGTTTCATGTCCAGGGCCCTCCGAGCGGCCCAGGGGCCCTCCGCTCGGCGACGCGGAGGAGGCAGGAACATAGGAAAAACACATTAGAATAAAAGGAAAACTTTTGTTTTCTCATGGAAAATGGGAAAACTCAAAAAAAAGAACGACAGTCACATGTTTCGTGGCTTTTTCTTATTTTTCTTTGTGAAAGCAAAGGTGTTTCATTGTTTTTCCTGTGTTTCCTATTTTCCTCCTCCTCCCCCCGAGGGCCCTGGCCCTCCGAGCTGCCCAAGGGCCTTCCGCGCAGCAGAGCGGAGGAGGAGGAAAATAGGAAAAACAGGAAAAACAATGAAAAACTTGTGTTTTCACAGAGAAAAATAGAAAAAACTAAAAAAAGAGCGACAGTCACAGGTTTCGTGGATTTTCCCTATTTTTCTCTGTGAAAACACATTTTTTTCATTGTTTTTCCTGTTTTTCCTATTTTCTTTCTCCTCCCCCCGAGGGCCCTGGCCCCCCGAGCTGCCCAGGGGCCCTCCGCGCAGCAGAGCGGAGGAAAAGGAAATAGGAAAAACAAGAAAAACAAGGAAAAACCTGTGTTTTCACAAAGAAAAATAGGAAAAACTAAAAAAGAGCGTCAGTCACAGGTTTCGTGGCTTTTCCCTATTTTTCTATGTGAAAACACAGGTTTTTCATTGTTTTTCCTGTTTTTCCTATTTTCCTCCTCCTCCCCCCGAGGGCCCTGGCCCTCCGAGCTGCCCAGGGGCCCTCCGCGCAGCAGAGCGGAAGAGGAGGAAAATATAAAAAACTGGAAAAACAATGAAAAACCTGTGTTTTCACAGAGAAAAATAAGAAAAACTAAAAAAAGAATGACAGTCACAGGTTTCGTGGCTTTTTCCTATTTTTCTCTGTGAAAACACAGGTTTTTCCTTGTTTTTCCTATTTTCCTGGCAAGCTTCCGCGGCCCCTCCTCCCTCCTCCTCCCTCCCTTCTCCTCCATCCTTCCTTCTCCACTGCAGATACAATCTGATTGCAATAAGAAGGCAGTACTAACATTATAACATTACATTCGAGATGCCCCCCTCCCCCCCCCCCCCCGCCTCACGCGCCATCCTTCTCCAGAAAGATTGTATAATATTCCATTATGAATATCAATGTTTGCAGGGCAAAAAAGCAGCGGTTGTAATCGCACAAACAAAGGGTCCTGCGGGGGGGGGGGGGCCCACTTTGCGCCTTGCGGCGGCGGCTCTCTGCCAGCGCGCCGCGCGTGACCATTGCGCAGGAGTTGCCCCCCATCCAGCGGTTCGCCAAGACTGGTGCCCAGTCCTCGGAGCAGTGCTTGATGCGCCAGCGGTCGGCCAAGTTCTACGAGAGGCTGAACGACAAGTTCAGTGGCCCTGGCGGCTAGCTACCTGCACAGGGTATGTCACTGGAAGCAAGCCTGAAAAGAGCCCGCCTCCCCGGCGCCGAAGGCGAAGTTGCCCGCGTACCCGCGAGAGGCCGTCCGTCCACCAGGAGGCGCAGGGGCGGGCTGGCATCCGCAAGTCGTGCCAAGGGATTTATTTCAAGCTGTGGCAAGGCAACGAGATTGTGGCTCAACGACATGCTGACACTCTACAGTTGCCTGCCATAGTCGCCCCTCAGCTGCGCGCCATCTATCGAGGATGTAGGTGGACGGCGGGCTTTGGGCTTGGCGGCTGGCACTTTGGACGCTTGGCGTGGCCGATTGACGAGGCGCTGACGTGTCTAGGGGACATCCTGATGATGTGCGAGCGGCTCTGTCTCTGGTCCGCGCCCATTCAGATGCTCATCCTCTTCCTGGTTGCCATGGTAGATGGAGACGCCAGACCCCCCGCGCTGTTCCCCACCGCTGTCCGCGCGCGGGAGGCAGTGCGCGAATGGGGCAAGGGCCTTGCCGGGCCCTATGTCTGGGCCGCTCCAGGGCGCAGCAGTGAGCGCGCGGTCTGGCGAGCCATGATGGGCGACGAGGCGATGGTGGGCGCGGGTTTCTCTTCCCTCGCGGCGCAGATGGGCCTGGAGAAGGCCTGCGCATACATCCTCCTCAGCTTGATCTGGAGCTTCGGGCTGATGCTGGGTCTCCCCATCAGAATGGTGGCGCTGTCTCTGGAGTCGCGCGCAGTTCCGCGAGCGGCGCGGAACGGGCTGGCCCTGGCCGATGCCACGCGCGCATTCGTGGGCCTGCCAGCTGGGTCCAAGTTTGCGAATCGTTTCTTGGAAGTGGCGTTGCACTCCACCCTGGATCTGATCGTCAGGCGGCCAGGTGCCAACGTGGACCTTGCCGAGCACGTCGACGACCTTGCCCTGAAGATGGTGGGCACCTGCGCGCAGCTGAAGGCGCTCAACTCAGTCGTCGCCTGGGCCCTCGCCACCTGGCTCGCGGAGCTGCCGCAGCTCAAGGGGTCCAGGGGCACGCGAAGGAAGTCCAAGTTCGCCACCAGCGACGGCGCGTTGGCGGGGGCGCTGGCGGGACCGATGGCCCGCGTCGGTTCGCGGCGCGGCGAGTGCGAGCGCTGGCTGAGAGTCGACCGCCAGCCTCGGGGCCCCCGCGGGGCGGCCACGGGGGCCAAGAGGGCCAAGGTCTCGCGGGGCCGATGGAGGAAGGCGGCAGCTCTCAAGCGGCGAGGGGTGCGAGCGTGCCCTGTGGCCCAGCAGTGCCTCAGAGCGTTTGTGGCGCATGGGGCGTCCCGTGCTGGGGCGTCGCCTGCCGCCATGTGGTTCGCGATGGCAAAGACGGCTGCGGTGCGAGCTGGTGTCGGGGCCATCCGCTCTGGCACGCTGGGCTGAGCGCTTGCGCCGGGGGCCGACGGTGATGGGCAGCTCAGGCCAGCCCCTCTGCGGGTCTTGCTGCGCGGGGCTTGGGGCCAAACTGAGCGGCGCAAGATGATGGCGCATGCTTGGTGGCGGCAGTGGCCCCGCGTTCAGTTCTCGAGACGGCGCCCGCCAACGTCGACGCGTGACAACTGTCAGCGGCCGAGCAGTTGCGATCCTGATGACGGCGCGCGAGCTGGGTTGGCGCATGAAGGGCCCGCGGCGCCTCGTCGATGGCAGCAGCAGGAGCATGGGCATTGGGGAGATTGCGCCGCTCGAGATCTGAGGCGCGCGGGGCGGGCCATCTACAAGAAGCGGCCGATGGTTTGGGCCTCGGCCAGTGAGGGCGGAGAAAGAGAGACAGAAAGAGAGAGAGATATAGAGAGAGAGAGAGAGAGAGAGAGAGAGAGAGAGAGAGAGAGAAAGAGAAAGAGAGATGCAAACGCGAGTGACGCTCCGACCCAGTAGTCCTTTCATGCGGCCCGTCAAACAGTTTGTTCGATCGGGGATTGACGAGAATTGGACCAGCCACCATATCGACTGTGCGAGGCCTGCTGCCTTGGGCGGGTATCCATCAAAGGCGATGCGTTACGAGAGTGGGTGGGTATCCACCAGAGGCGATATGCCACGAGCGCAGTCATGTTACCAGTCCGACATGCCTTTAGTGCGGAAGACAGTTAAAGGGCCCCCATGCATGCGCGCGTCAGTTGGGATGCCGACATCGGCCCCCGGATCCGCAAGCATCTGACCGACCCTGAGGCCAAACCCAACGTTCGTGATGCGGTGCGCCGCTGGGAGACAGCTGCCATGAAGGCGAAGCAGGGGTGTCGCGACAGCGAGTTTATCCGGGAAGTGGGCTCGGGGAGTCATCGATGGCCCCGTGGCCGGGTGCCAGGTCCCGATGCCGCCCGACGGGCGCCAGTGGAGCGACGCGGCGGGCATGCTGGTGCTCGCGGGCTGGGCTGCCGCGGTCTGCTGCGTGCTCGACCCAGGAGTTGAGTAGTTATCGACAGGGGGGTTCGCCGCCGTCTGCTGGGATCGCGAGAACAAGTGCGAGGGTCAGCCCCTGTTCGGAAGCGTCCCCGTTGAGGGGCCCACATCGGCCCACTGCGAGATCTGGGCGGCTTGCCAGGCCGTGAGGAACACCGCGGGGCTCGAGGGGTTCACCGCGGACAGTTAGCAGGTTGTTGCAGGTCTCTTGGCGGATAGAGTTGTCTGTGATTGTTAGAGCGCTGCGCATGTGTGGAAGCGTTTTCTGGGGCGCCTTGGGTGACCAGGGCCTCGTTTCAGGCCAGTCGCTGCAGGCAACCAAGATTAAGTCGCGCATGACCAAGGCCCAAAGTGCCAGTCTGCAGGGCGAGAGCGTGCTGCATTTCGCCCTGAATGCGTGAGCTGGCACGAAGGCGCGCGAGGGAGCCGACCCCTTTCAGTGCGCCCAAGTGAATTGTAGATCATGCCGAAGATTGTCTCACACTCCAGAGGCGGCTACGGCAGTATATAGCGCCCTTCAGAGTTGGTTTCGGCTCGGCCAAGATTGCCGCCGCGAGCCCCCCCCCCCCCGTCGGGTCAAACTCGGAGGAGCGAGCGCGTCGCCCGTCGTCCCACGGAGGTCGCCTCGGAACGGGGTCGCCCTTTCGGGCTCCTCGGGGGTGGCAACCAGCAGTGTCTTTGTTGCTCTCGCCTCCTCCGCGTGGCTTTTTGTTTCAGCCTGGCCAAGCGGGAGTTGTGCCTTGGACGAGGGGGAGTTATTTCAAGAGGCAGGGTCCGTTTGAAGCCTGAGGCTCTGGTGCGCGGTGGATGCGTCTCAGACCAGATTCGAGCCGCGGCGGCCGAGAGAGCGGCCGAGATGATGCGGAAGTTTGGGACTGTCGCGCCAACCCCGCCCCCACCGCAGGAATGCGAAGTGGTCGAGAATGTGGGGTTCGCCGCGTGCAAAGCTTGTGGGACCTCCGCCCGCGATCGAGCCCAGAAGCTGCTTAGGGAGTGCGAAGGCCCGCTGAGGAAGGAAACCGTTGCCCACAAGAGCCGACGGCCCGATCGAGGTAGAACTCTGACTTGCTGCAACCCGTATGCGGGCCAACCCGTGCGGGAACAGGACTGAATTCTTTGGTTGTTTGTTCTGCCATGGTGAGGTGTGGTTCAGAGGCCCGTCCTCAGGAACACCCCAGTAAAAGAAGAGGGAGGAGGAGGAGGAGGAGGAGGAGGAGGAGGAGGAGGAGGAGGAGGAGGAGGAGGAGGAGGAGGAGGAGGAGTGAGGAGGAGGAGGAGGAGGAGGAGGAGGAGGGAGGGGGGATGAGGGTCAGCCCCGACTCGCGTTTGGGCCCAGGCCTGGGCGGAAAAGGATCAGGAAGAGAGGCCCCATACCTCCGACGACTCGGTCTTTTTGAGACGTGGGCACCCGGTCATCTCGGCCCTTGCCCCGGACAGTTTGTTCATCCTGATTCACTTGTCGACTGTGCATGGGACGCGAATCTGCCTCCTGAGGCCGAGTTTTTGCGAGTCGCTACAGGTTTGACGACGAGGAGGAGGAGGGGGGTGAGGAGGAGAAGGAGGAGGAGGAGGAGGTCGAATAATAATAACAATAATAATAGTAATATTAATAATAATAATGGTAATAATATTAATAATACTAAGAAGAGGAATAATACTAAGAATAATAAGAATAATAATAAGAAGAGTTATAATAATAAGAAGAATACTAATAAGAATAATAATAATAATCAGACTAATAAGAAGAAACATAATAATAAGAAGAAAAATAATAAGAATACTCACAATAATAAGAAGAAGATGAGGAGGAGGAGGAGGAGGAGGAGGAGGAAGAGGGTGAGGAGGAGGATGAGGAGGAGACCCCAGGAGTGCTCGACTTCCTCGTTCGCCTTCTGCGACGACGACTCCCTTCGGTTCCGCCACAGCTTCAGGGGTTCCCACCAGCTCGACCAGAGCGTCAGCATGGGGCGCGCGGTGATGGGGAGTTAAGCGGACGCGGGGGTGAAGGCATCAGCGGATGCGGGGGCTTGCGTTTTTTTTTATTGTCGCAGTGTTAGCGATCGCACGCCGCGCTCGAAACCTTAGCGGGGCCGGTTGCCACTGCCAGGCAACCCGTGCGCGAGGCAGCTCGGACAAAAAGCGTGGTTTGCCGCGCAGGAGACGACCAGGGACCTGGATCATCCACTTCGACGCCTGCAGGTCCCTGGCGTTTGCTGCCTTTGCTGCCACTGGGGGGCGCGCCTTTGAACCATCCTGGCCAGGCCCAAGCCTTTTTTCTCTTGGGGGGGGGGGGGGGGGGCAACCGTTATGGGGGGCCGAAGCATCTCGGGGCCCAACAGTGCTCTCGTCGCGACAGACTTTGCGGGCGACCGGCGCCGCCGCGTCGTGCTTCCCCCGCGCCGCCCCGCACCGTTTGCCCCTGCGTCCTCTGCGGGCCGGGCGCGCCCCTGCGGGAAGCGCGCCTCCCCCCGCCCCCGCCCCCCCCCTTGCGGAGACGTCGGGGCGCAGCGCGCGAGGCCAAGGGCCCTCTCGTGCTCTCGCCCCCACTGTCCAGCACGCGGTGCGAGCGGCCTCCCTTTCCTCCCTCTGCTCCTTTCCCTCCTTTCCCTCCTCCTCCTCCTCCTCCTCCTCCTCCTCCTCCTCCTCCTCTTCCTGCTCCCCCTCCTCCTCCTGCCCCGTTCCTTGCTCCTCCTCCTCCTCGTCCTTTCTCCTCCTCCTCCTCCTCCTCCTCCGCCGCCCTTTCCTTCTCTTCCTTTCCCTCCTCCTCCTCCTCCTTTTCCTCTTCGTCTACCGCGGAGGAGGGACGGGGGGCAGAGGGGGGAGGAGGAGCTCGAGGAGAAGGAGGGGGGAGACAATCGGATAACAAGACGATGATCATACGAGTCGCAAGTCCAAGGCGAATCAAAATACGGAGTACTAGCCAGCCATTCTGCGGTTGATTGAGACTTTTTGTGCCCATGGTTTGGGGTGAGATCGTAGTGGAACGGAAAGCCCACCACTGGGAAATCTGTTTCGCTTTCGGGTTCGTGTCGTGCGGGCGAAGCGAAGCTGCGTGGGCGGGCGAGCGGAGTGACCCCGCTGTGGCTAGGCGATCCGCCCCCCAGTGGGCAGGCGGTTCCGGGCGGTGTCCCGCCGCGGTGTCCCGTCGGTGTCCCGTCGGTGGCCCGTGTTCTGTGTCCCGTCGGTGTCCCGTCCGTGTTCCGTCGGGGTCCCGTCGGGGTCCCGTCGGTGTTTCGTCGATGTCCCGTCGGTGTCCCGTCGGTGAGATCCATAGCAGTATCAGTTGTATGACCGATAGCGAGACCGATCGTCGCGGGATCGGTGGTCGGAGGCCGGGGGATGAGATCGCAGTGGAACGAAGAGCCCCCCACCGGGAAAGCAGTGTCAGTTTCGTGTTCGTGTCGCGCGTACGGACGAGGGGAAGCCGCGCGGGCGCGCGAGAGGAACGATGCCTCCGTAGCTAGGGGCCGTGGATCCACTTGACGGCACTCATCGCCCCTGGCCAGGCGCGCCAGCGCCTGGGGTTCCCCGTCGGTTGCGCGGGGAGGCCCCGTCTGTGGCGCGGGGTGCCCCGTCGGTGGCGCGGGGTGTCCCGAAGGTGGCTACGGGTGACCCTCCGTGCTGTCTCGATGGTAGCTCGTGAGGTCAGTTGTGAGATCGATCGTGAGATCGGTTGCGTGTTCGTTCGTGATCGTGAGAGCGATTGTGGGATCCAGATATCGTTAATTAGTGAGAACGATAGTGAGATCGATGGTGAGATTGATCGCAACAGATGCGTGGCTGGGGGTGCCCCGCCGTGGCTGGGGGTGCCCCATCGTGGTGTCCCGATTTTGTCTCGTGGGACTTCTTGTGAGGCCGATAGTGAGATCTCTTGTGATATCGACCTTGGGATCCGTAGTGAGATCGATAGTGAGGCCGACCGGCGATCGATATCGCGAGCGATAACCCGATGCCCGTGAGAATCGCACCTTGGGGATAAGAACGTTCGGGGACCCGAGAGACAGAAGAGAACGAACAACAACACAAGAAGGAGGAAGATGAGGAGGAAGGAGACATCGGTGGATAAGGATTTCCAGAAACATGAGAAAGTCTCAGACATATCAAATACGAGTTAGTTCTAAGAATTAAGGGTTCGTGGCGGTTTGCCATTCGTCGTGTAGGAGTATTCATGCGTAATTTTTGGGTGTGGTTCAAAAACGAATGAGATCAACAAGTGCAGTTGGGGAGCAACGGGAGGAAAGAGAGGAAAAGGAGGAAACGTAGGACAAGGAGGAAGGAGATGAGAAAGAGGAGGGAGGAGACGGACGACAACTTTCGTTTCGCTTGATAAGCCTTCGCGGCATCGATATTTATGATTACTTTCTATGGTGCTATGCATGGTACGAAGATCAGAACGACGGTAAGAACTTCGGCGGTAATTATAGAGTTCGCCCAGAGTTTGTCCTCTGCGCCTCTTGTTGCAATTTGAACCCACATACACCCTGGGGGTAATCATATATCGGAGGTGAAGAGTGGGGGCACCTTTATTATCCGCGGCATGCGGTTCGTGAGATCGATGGCGAATTCGATTGTATGTTAACATTCGTTGTGAGATCGATCGTGGGATCTGGTGTTAACACTCGTTGTGGGATCGACAGTGAGATCTACAGTGCGATCTGTCGTGGTATCGATCGTGGGATCGTTACTAGGATAGATAACATCAGATATCACTATCCATGGGTCGTGTTCGTCCGCGCTCCAGCGCGCAGGTCACGCATTGCAATCACCGCGGCCAGGGCGACCACTGCTACCGCAGTTGTGTCGCCCAGACAATCTAAACACGATCTCTGTTTTCCGCCCCCTCGACATGTTTGCGGGTACCACGCGCCTGTTCGCGAGTCCTGTTTCGCCGCCGGGCTTTTTCAGCCGTGCTGACTGTGGTGTGTCGCGGAAGAAGGTGCCGCGGTTCAGGTACGCCACGGGCTGCAGACCGGGGGTCCGTGGAGCCCGCGCCTCAATGCGTCCTGGTGGGCCAGCCGTTGTTCGATGAGTTGGCCAAAAGGTTCCGAGGGTGGCGCGCGGGGCGCGGCAGCAGCAGTCGCAGACGTCGCATCACAATTTCGGTACTCCGGATTCCATAACAAAGTGGGGGGGGGTCACATTCGGGGGGGTCTAATTTGAGCTGTCTTGGAGGTTTGGGGGGGGTCTGGGCAAAGGGCCGCCCTTTCATGGATAGTCCGGGGGGTCTAAAACTTCTCGTCTGGGAGGGTTGTGACCCCCTCCCTTTTATTACGAAATCTGGGGTAACCATTACATGGAGAGCAACGTGTCGCTCTCTTTGGATGGGTACTCGGGCAAACGGCAAGCCGCTGGAGTTCGAGCTCACGCGCGACCGGCACGCAAAGGATTCTACAGCTCTCTGGACGGTCACGGTCATGCCTCAAGGAGCCGCCGCAGGGCATCTCTGTAGACGCCTGGTGGATCCAGCTTCACGCTTGTCGCGGCAGGGGATCCTCCCAGAGCGCATGCGCTTGTTTGCTGCGCTGAAGCGCTGGCGGAGGTGGGGGGCCGAAATGGCGGGATACGCTCTGCCTTCATGCCGGGGATCGCCGAAGGGGAGCGCGGATTCTGCCTTCCACAATGCGCCTTCCATTCCTTGGGCTCCACGTCATTGGGCCGTCTTCTCCTGGTGGCGCGTCCTCGGTGCCTGCCTCAGCGGCTGCAGGGCAGTCAGTGGCTCAGCCCTCGCCTCCTGTCGCCAAGACGTCGGATTCGCCTTTGGCCACAGCCTCTCGTAATGCGGTGGGGGCGGTCTCGCCGCCCTTCTCGGGTTCCTGCGCCGTGCTCAGCTCTTGCGCCGGGCTCTAGCAGAGCCCGCCGCTGCTGGAAAACGGCCGCCCAGCGACAGTGGGCCCTTCTGGGGGGCAGCCGTCGCCCACGCTCCTCGCGACACGGAAAACAGATGCTGGGGCAGACTCAGGTGCCGCAGAGGCGTCAGGTCCAGGCTCTCCCTGCCCGCCGACGCCCGCGCCACCTGCGGCGGCGCCTGAACAGCCGAATCCCGAATCGCCTGTTCAGCCACGGGGTGGCGGGGCGGAGGCGGAACCCGAGGACCGGCTCCTGCCCGGTTGGGACACTGACGAGGATGTTCGCGGGCGCGCTGCTGCCGCAGAAGTGACAGCAGAGTCGCGCGCGCCCTGCGTCGAAGACCATGAGTCGCAGCGCGGGCGGTCGGCGGACGTGGCCTCGGTAGGCTCGCGGTGTCCGACGCTCCGACCGCCGACGCCCCATGGTGCGCGAGGATCGCGCGGGGGAGATTCCGGCTGCGGCAGAAACTCGCGCCATGCAGATGCGCGGGGTTTCGCGCGCCCGCATCCGTTTCGCGTGGACATCCCCGCTGGCGTCGGCGCGCTAGCGGAGCGCGCGCACGGGCCGACGTGGGCCGCCGACGCAGTGGTGGACAGCAGTGGGGAAGTGGTACCAGACACGGGCCTCGCGTTCATTGGCCGCGCCAGAGGGTCCGCGCCAGGTGTGCCGGCGCGACGGCCCCCCCGGTCTCGCCGCGGACATTTCTCGGAGAGGCATGCCGCAGTTGTTTAGAGATTACCTCCTCGCTGATCCTCAACTCCGGGCGGCGCTTCCGGCGGGCGACCCACGCCGCGGGGGAAGTGCGAGTTCTGCACGAGGTCATGCCGGACATTGTGTTTCAGAAGAGATCAGAGAATAATCTAATCGCAGACGAACAGCGCCGCGCTGCGTTGACGCAGTTGGCGCCGCTGCGCAAAATCGAAGTTGCCGGGTTGGACCGGGCGCGCGCAGGGCGGTCATTCACGCGCAGAGCAGCAGGCCCCGCCAGAGCTCACGAGCGGGGAAACCCGCAGGGGCACTGCCGCCGGGGCGGGGAATCCGTCGGACCGAGCACTGATGGCCCAGGAGTCGGGGATTGAGCCACATCGCCCAGCGGGCTGCCATCATGATAGACACCAGGGCCGAGATCACCAGAGCTCTGCAGGCGAATCCTGGTATGAGACGTCGCGTGGGCGACTTCTTCCCGACTGGGTAGCGTCGCGCCTGGTCAGAACGCTCGCGGCTTTGAGTGGGCGCGCCTTGGGCCGCGCGCGACGCTGGGCGAGCGGTTCATCGCGCCGGGGAGATCCGCGCGCCCTATTGCCGCGCGCGCCGGCATGTCGCGCTCAGGGGGGATCAGGCCGCGAACGCGCGGACGCTGCGGCCGCCCGTCTCAGCGATAGCACCTCTGCGCCTCGGCGGCGCGGAAGGGCCCTGGCAAGAGAAGTCGATTCGCGGCGGCATGTCAGACGCGAGTTCTGGGCGCGGCCGAGGGCTGGCTGCTCGACGAGGCCATCGAGTTTCTGGACCTTGTAGCTTCGCGATCTGAGCCCCCGGGGCGCGTTTCTCCGGGCGCTGCCAGAGGGTGGATCGCTGTCCGCGCGCGCGAGGCCGTCGTGTACCCTGCGCTGGCCCGTCGCCGACGTCGCCAATTCGTCCGGCGACGCGGGGCGCGACGCGTTCGCAGGGCAGACGGGGGGTCTGGAATGCACCCGCGCGGGGGTCGTCGCGCGCCCGCCGTGCAAGCGCGCGGGCATCTTGGGCCAGTCGGCGGACCAGATGTGCATGCGCGTTGCGTCCGCGTCGCTATTCATGGCGAATCCGGAGAAGCGCCCGCCGCCCTTGTGCCTGGAGTGCCTGGGCAAGGCGAGTTGGGCCAGGCCACGGAAATTTGCTCCGATAGTGAGCTCGATAATCGATAATGGGATCGGCAGTGAGACCAATAGCCAGGTGCGCTTGCGCATGCGATGTCGCGTCTGCCCGCGAAAGCGCTCAGACCAAATGCGCGCCCTCAGGAACGGGTTCCAGAAAACGGGGCCGATCTTTTCGATGGATCTGCCGAGCAGGAGATCGATGATGATATTTGCAGTGATTTCCGCGCTAATCGGTGGGGGGTCCAGTGGCCAGACGCGGTCGCCCAGGGCGCGCAGCCCTGGGCCGCGAGAACTTCCGGGCCAAATACATACCACCAACAAGTGCGCAGTGCGGTCGGCGGGGGCATTGATCGTGACATCGGCGGCGTGGCCACGGCCAAATAAATCCCACCAGGAGCGGCATCGTATCCAGCGAGTGGTGGCGACCTTTTTTTCGAGGGTTCCGCCGAGCAGGAGATCGATGATGAGATGTATCTCCATGTCCGTTCCAATCGATGGTGGGCCCAGTCGCTAGACTCGTTTGCTCCGGGCATGTCACTCTTGACTCTTGACCGCGGGCTTCGAGGCCGAGCGCATGCTGTCAGCAACTGCGCATTGCGTTCGGCGATGAGATCGATGGTGCGATCGGCGGTGCGGCCGCGGAAATACATTGCGACGCGCGCGTTCGCTTGCGCCCAGGCCACGCCGCGTCGGCCCACGAGCGCTTCGAGGCGAAAGAAATGCCATCGAGCGCGAGAAGGGCATTGAGCGCGACTCAACAGCGCCATCAGCAGCGGGTTTGCAATTGCAGTGGATCGGGACTCCAGCGCTTATCATCACGTGCCGCGCTGCTCGCGATTGCCTTCGGCGACGCTGGCTGTCGCCCGAGGGCCGGGTTCTGCCCGCCAGCGCGCCTCCAACAGAACATCGAGGCGCTGGAGAATGTGGGAAGCACGACTCCGACGTTCGCGAAGTGGTGCGCGATGTAATTCTAGACCCGAAGGTGATCGATGCTTCTTCCTGGCACAAGAATGCGATGATCCAGGCGCAAAGCTATGAGTGCGCGCTTGTGTTCAGCGCTTCCGACCCGTACATGCTTGGACTTGTGACACGTGCTTGCAGGTCGCATTGTTGCCTCGAGTCCGCTGTCCCAGTTCGCGGCCGACAGCGCCTGGGGGCTAACCGCCCCTGGCTTCGACGGCTGGGCCGTGCCGGAGCATGTCTGATGTCCTTTTCGGGCCGTGGTTTTGCTTGCTGGATTCGCAAAGTCCACGGGGGCGCTGCCTGCGAGTTCGGATCTGCTGGCGCGCCCCCCCGCTGGCATCCGCGTCGCGCTGGGCATCGCGAGCGTCGTCGGCCTCTCGAAGGCCGGCGCAAACGGGCCAGGCTCTGCCAGCGTCGACCGCGCACCGCGTCCATCCACGGGAAAGCCTCGGCGTCGGCGCGACGAGGCAGGCGACGCAGGGAAGCGATGTTCACATTGTAGCAGACGCTGTGTTCACAGATGCCAGCGGAGGCAATGTCGCGGTCAGTGCCGGGCAGGATTGTCGCGCGCATATCCACGGCTTGCCCGTCGGAGCTGGGGCTGCAGTGCCCGGGCGTTCCCCCGCCATGGAAATTGGCGAGGTGAAATTCCAAGTTTAAAAAAAACGGGGTGTCGCGCGCGACGGGCGAACGAGCTCAGTCTCTCACGAGTCTGGACACTTCGAGCGCGCAGCCTGGGTCGTTGGCTGCAACCTGCGCGCCGGGCCAGGGCTTGTTCGCAGAGCTACAAGCAGAGGCGCGCCCGACGCGTTCAGCGGCTTAGGCCGATGCTGTGGCCATGCCAGGCGCCATCGCATTTCAGATCAGCCGCTGCGCCCTGGACGGCCCGCTGCAGCAGGACCCCGTGCGCGCGCGGGACGACCGCCTCTTCCTGCAGAGCTGCCGTCTTCTGGATGGCATTGGGGGGAGCGCTTGAACGTCTTGGGCAGTGCTGCACCTGCGCCCCGCGGAGGCAGCGCGACCGAAGAGGTGGCCTCGCGGCCCGGCGCCCAGACTCTGACGGGCGCCACGGGGCGGTTCACTGTTCGCCGGTCTCATGGAGCGAGAATGGGGCCACGAAGCGGTGCGTCGCGGACGTGGGCTCTTTGCCGCCCCGCGCGAACGCGATGCGAACGGCTGCGCGCATTTGCCGTGGTCTCTGAGCGGCGACTGCGGATGTCGCGCCGCGCCCCCAGTGCCAGTGGGCCGAGCGGTCGAGGGCCCGCTCATTGGCCTGGCCTTCTAAGGTGCCAATCGGGGCATCGCAGGCGCTCGCCGAGCGCAGCTGCCAGCGCGCGGCGCGGGCATTTCCAACCAGCGGTCGCTGGGCGACGAGAAGGAGATGGCCGAGCAGACGTGCAAGATGTCGCCCGCGGACGCGGTTTGCCTTGTCAGCCGCCCGCCAGCAATTCTTGGTGGGCTGTTGTGGCTTCTGCGAGATGCTCGCGCGTCGTTCGGGCGAAGAATGCGCCCTCGTTCTCGCGTCGCCCGCCGCGCGCGACTCGCCGGGCTCTGTCGGCGCACGGACCCCATCTGCTGCAATCCAGCACCTGGCGACGATATCCAATGGCGAAGCGGCTTCGCTCGCGCGCAGTAAGGCGGTAGAGCGGCGGGCCCACGGGTCCGCCGCTGGACTTGCCAGGCGCGCCCTCGCCCGCCCAATCGCCCAGATACTTCAGTCGTGAATGTTGGCCCGAGGCCCGCGCGCGGAAAGTTCGACGTTTGGCGTCGGAGCCGCATTCACGTCTTGCCCCCGCCAGTCCGCTGGCCTGTCTGCGGGGGCCTGCCCGGCCGAGTCGCGCGGTTGCTAGGGCCGGGCATTGCCGGCGCATTTTCGCATCGAGCGGACTCTGCAGTGTCGCGAGTGTTCTTTGTTGTTGTTTGTTTTTTGTTTGTTTCCAGCAGTGGCGTTGCAAGCTTGCGTTTGCCCGCGCTGGTTTCTGACGGCGCCGGCGCGTGGCTCACTGGAATCGGAGCAAATCGTCGTCGCGCGCAGTGAAACGCGGCGCGCGCCACTGGCATCTCCGCCGCGCGCCGCCGCGAGCGCGAAGGTGGGGCCGCGCGTTCGATCGCGGGGCCCAGTGCCGAGCCAACAGGCGCGCCCGGTCCATCATTTCCGTGGCGGCCTCGCGTGGCACCCCAGCGAGATCGATCAATGGCGAAGTTCAGAAGTTGAGGGGCGCTCGCGCCCAGCAGTCGCGGCTCGTGGTGTTCAGCGGCCGAGGCGTGGATTCCAATGGGTCTCTGGATCAGGTTCTGCGGCGGTGTTTCCGCCGCGCTACTTAGGGGCAGCGGATGCCAGCGCGGAAGGCCTTGGCCCCTGGCGCGCCCAGGAGATGCGCGCCGCTTGGGCAGAGAGTCTGGCAACCGAAGCATGCGCCGACGAATCGGTCGTATTGTGCGTCGCCGTGGAGTCAGGCATTCGCATTGCGATCATTCCCCATGCTCGTTCGGTGGCTCTTGACACGCGGGCCAGTTTGTCACGTTGGCCCGTGGCCGCAGAAAGCGACGTCTACATGGGCAACAATGGTGCCCATTATGCGCATTTGTCACGGGGGCCGCGGCCACTGCGCGCGCATCCGCCGCAGCGCCATTCGCTTGCGTTTTACCGCCAGGGCCGCGGGCTGCAATGCCAGGGACTGCAGCCGCGATGCCTCCGCTGTGAGCTTCTGCTGGTCCTTTGCGTTCACCAGTCTGCCTGGCCCCCCTGGCTTTCGTGCCTTTTTCTAGCGCGCAAGCGCTTGCGGTGAAAGGCTCTGCCGTCGACGTCGGCCCCGCCCCTTTCTCTCGGAATCCGCTTTCAGTCGCTCGGTGCCATTGCGCGGCCCAGTTGAGATCGGGTAGTGCCCCGCTGGTATTCAGCGTAGTGATTATCGTTTTCGCCGCTGCACCAATCATCCCGAACGCAGTCACCTGGCCACCAGCAAGTACACTCCGAGTCGCCAGCAACGGCGCAGTAGTGGTTGCATGTCTGTGGCCCTCTGCTGCCTCATTGTCAAATTGTGTCTCGGTGGTGTCGGTGTGGGGTCTCGATGGTGCCCCGGTGGTGTTTGGTCTGTTGATGTTTGAGCATTCGGTGTCCGCCGCTACCATTCCAGCGTGACTGAACCCATCCGCCTGGTCCACTACTTGGGGTGGCTGTTGCTGTCCAGCGCTGCCGCGCTTGTCTTGCGGCCGCGGATCGCCGGGCCTTGCCGGCGGCCAGCGCGGCGCCGGGCTCTGCCAGCGACCTTGCATGCAGGGCGCCCTGGATTTGAACGCGTGTGAGATGGCGAGTGGCGGCGGGATGTCTGGGCCGAGTCGAGTCGCGCGCTCGCAGCAGAAGTTGGCGCGGCCGAGCGGCTCTGCCGGCGCAGTTCCGGCGGCCGAGCCGCTGCCCAGAAGGGGCCCCGCCTCCAGCTGCGGATGGCGGTTTGCCGGTCCAGAGGCCCGCATGTTCTCGAGGGCTCAGTGGCCCGGCCTAATTATCCTCGCGAAGCCCCCGATGGCACGCGTTCGCCGCTGCGGAGACAGGCGCGCGCGAAGGCCCGAATGCGGGCCGGACAGCGCTGTTCGGAGTGGGGCGTCTCGCCGGCGGCCGCCCGTGGACGCGCGCGTTCGCCGCCGACCAGATCCAAGCGCGCGCCGTCGAACGCCAGGTCTTTTCGTTGCAGGGGGCCGCGCGGCGCGCGCGCTTTTCGAGGGGCCCGAGGTTTGCGGCGACGGCGCGCGCGCGCTGCCTGTGCGCAAAATGTCAGGCAGTTTCGCAAACTTGGGCTCCTGTGGCCCGCTGGCGGCCCAGCCGCGGCTCTGCCTGGCGAACGTCGGGAACGCAGCCGGAGTGCGTTCGCAGGGCGCGCGTGCGGCGCGGCGGCGCTGCTGCCGGCGCGGCAGGGTCAGATGCGCGCGCCCCAGCCCGGCCGCGTGCCTGGTCAGCATCGGGCTGCGATGGGGATATGTCCCCATTTCGGGCGCAGCGACGTCCAGCGCGCATGAGGGCCGCGAGATGTGCAGGGAGAGGAACTAGGAAAGATCGCGAGCCATCGCTGCTACTACCGGTCTCGCCATTATCATTTGCCTTTCGTAATGGTCAGCGAAACTCGTGCCCATAATATCCATTTTGGTGGCATTAATTGGGCCCGCTGGCGTTCCGACGGTGTCCCTCTTCTGCCCCGCTAGTGCCCCGCTCGTACTCAGCGCCACTCGATGCGAGATCCTTCGTGAGATCTGTTGAGCGGTCGATGATGAGATCGCAAGTGCGTTTCGTATTGAGATCAATAACCCGATCGAGCGCGTGATCGGCACTGCGGTCGAAAGTTATATCGGTAGTGAAGCCGGTCGTGAGATGACTCCGTTTCAGTCGAATGCGAGGTCGCACTTTTTGGTGTGAACTCCATCGCGGCTGAGTCGCCTTCGTCACAATCACTATCTTTCATTTTCACAAACAGCGTAATCGAGCAATGTCGCCGCCTCATCGCCATCACAGTCATCGCAGTTGTTGTCAGTGGGTAAGCATATCCTCCCCGAAGGCGCGAGCGAGGATCATGCGAGGATCATGCGAGCGTGGAGCAGGAGGGTGCGGACGTGAAGAACGAGGGTCAGAAGAGCGAGCGAGGGAGGCGAGAATGAACATCAGGAAGGTGAGGATAGGGCGGGCGTGGAGCAGGAGAGGGAGTAACCCATCCTCTTCATCGTCCTCGGGGGCTCCCTCGGCGGGGGCCTCGTCGACTGTGCGAGGGCGCCCTCAATCGGGGGCCCGAAATGGGGGCACGCACGGGTCGGCTTTTGCGAGGATGTCTCGGGCGAAGGCCCCCGACTGGGACGCGCCCGCCGCGTCCTGGCGGTCCCCTGCAGATCCCCCAGACATTGGGGGGCGCGGCGGGGCGCGACTTCTCTTGCGCGCCCCGGGTCGACTCCTGGGGGGATGCCGCGACGGCCCCGGACTGGGGCCGCGGCCCGTTCGCCCCGGCCCGCCGCGGCGTGCGCCGGCAATGGTCCCCGGCACAGTGATCCCTGCGGGCGGCGTTGCGGGTCGTGGGTTCCAGGTCCCTGGCGCGCCGGGGGTTGCTTGTGTGGGGGGGTGGGGCGCGGCATGGTTCGGGCGAAGGGAACTATGCACATGCGCCGATCCTGGCAAGGCCCATCCTTGACCCAGGATCGGTGCATACACCTTCCTCGCCAAGGCAGGAGGGCGTGTGCACCGCTCCTGGGCCCAGGAGGGGCCTGGCCAGAATCGGTGTATGTGCATAGTTGTCTTTCCTCTAATGGAGGATGACGATGAATAAATGACCGGGGGTCGTGTTCACGCGGCGGCGCCCAGGATGACGATTTGAAAAAACCGGCCGCGGGTTGGAAAACTATTTTTTTATCGTTATCCTCCAGTCATAACCTTATGCAGAAATAGCTAAAAACTATGTTTCAATCGGTTTCCACTATTTTTAAATTAATCGTCAACCCGCATTAATGGTGCGTGCGCCCCGGCGCGCGTCCGAGGGCCTCGGTTGGGGAGGCTCGGGGGGCCGGTCTCCCGAGGATGCCCCACGCGAGGCCGCCTGCTTGGCAGTCGTGGCCGGATGTCCTCGGGTTTCCGGAGAGTCCGGCCACGGGGAAGCCGCCTGTTTGGGGAGGCTGGGGAGGCTGGGGAGGCTCGGGGGGCCGCCTGTTTGGCATTCGTCGCCGGATGTCCTTTTTGGTTTCGGGATGGTCCGGACACGGAGCCCATGGGCCCTTGCAGGGGGTTCGGGGGCTCGGTTCTCTCGGGGGTGGACAGAGACCCCAACAGTGACACGTCGATTAGTGAATTGTCCGTTTTCGGTTCTCGAGAGGGAGCCGTGGCCGTTATTTTCCAGGCTTGCGCCCGCCAGGTTTGGGCCTCAGGTCGTTTTCACTAAACCACGTTTTACTAAAGGGTGGGCTGTCCATCCCCGATTCTCCGAGAATGTCCCACGCGAGCGCACTGGCTTGGAATTGGTCGCCCGATTTCCCGGATTCCCCGGGCATCCTGAGAACATGCGGGTCAGTGAGCCGGTTTTCTCAGGATGTCCCGCGCGAGGTCTCCGGCTCGCAATCGCCGCTGGATTTCGTGGATCTCCTGGACTTGCCAGAAACGAAATAATGGGTGCGGTAGGCGGGACCATTCTTTCGCGCGCCATGAGTCAGGATGGCGTGACTTCTCAACGCAACCCCTTCAAATTAACAATCATTTGGAACCGTAGACATATAAAAATACAGGAGGGTCATATTAATGTTAATACACATGGGGAGGTGAATGCGAACAGCATCGGTAATTCGACAAATAGAATTAAGACGAGGAGGGTGAGGAGGAGGAGGTGGAGGAGGAGGAGGGCGTACTAGCAGAAATGCGAACAATGCAACCGCTAACGCAGCATTAGCCGGATTAATCGGAATAGGAGGAGGAAGAGGAGGAGAAGGGAAAATAATTTATCATTATTGCCACCACTACTACTTTCATTTTACTTTTTCTATTACTACTACTCAACAACAACAACAACAACTACTACTACTACTACTACGAGTATTTCAACACTGCTACTACTATTACTACTACTACTACTACTACTACTACTGCTACGACTACTATTTTTATGTGTACTATTAGTACGACTAGTATTAGTACGACTACTGTTGGTAATACTAATGCAACTACTACTACTACTACTACTACTACTACGAGAACGACTAATACTATTTTCACGACTTCTCCTACTACTACTACAACTAAATATTGCCACCTCTTTTGCAACTACGCTTAACACTACTATTGCTACTACAGATACGACTGTACTAGTTCCATTGCTACTACAACTAAGTCTATTACTACTACTACTACTACAACTACTACCACTACTAGTACTACTACTACTACTATTACTCTACTACTACTACGACTACTACTACCACTACTACTACGACTACTACTACTACTATTCTTACTGTTACTACGAGTATGTGTACTACTACGACTACTATTATTATTCCCGCGAATGATACTAATGCTTCTAATGATAGTAAGAGCAGTAGTAGAAGTAGAGCGAATAGAAGTAGCAGTAGTAGAAGTAATCGTAGCAGTCTCAGTAGCAGTCGTACCCGTAGTAGTAGTAGTAGTAGTAGTAGTAGTAGTAGTAGTAGTCGTAGTATGATTAGTCGTAGTAGTAATAGTAGTAGTAGTAGTAGTAGTAGTAGTAGTAGTAGTAGTAGTAGTAGTAGTCTTAGTAGGAGTAGTAGGAGTAGTATGAATTGTAAATCTAGACGTCGTAGCAGTAGTCTCTGTCGTAGTAGTAGTAGTTGTTGTTGTAGTAGTAGTAAATATAGAAGTAGTAGTAGTGGTAGTAGTAGTAGTAGTAGTAGTAGTAGTCGTCGTTGTATTAGTAGTAGTAGTAGTAGTAGTAGTAGTAGGAGGCGCAGTAGTAGTAGTAGTAGTAGTAGTAGTAGTAGTAGTAGTAGGAGTAGTAGTAGTAGTCGTAGTAGTTGTAGTCGTGGTAGTAGTTGGCGTAGTAGTAGTAGTAGTAGTAGTAGTAACAGTAGTAGTAGTAATAGTAGTAGTAGTAGTAGTAGTAGTAATTATGGTGATAGTAGTCGTAGCAGCAGCAGCAGCAGCAGTAGTAGTAGTAGTCGTAGTAGTAGCTGTAGTAGTAGTAGTCGTAGCCGGCGTAGTAGTAGTAATCGTAGTAGTAGTAGGGGTAGGTCTTTAGTAGTAGTAGTAGTAGTCGTCGCCGTCGTCGTAGTTGTAGTAGTAGTAGTAGTAGTAGTAGTACTAAGTAGTAGTTAGTAGTAGTAGTAGTAGTAGTAGTAACAGTAGTAGTAGTAGTAGTCGTAGTAGTCGTAGTAGTCGTAGTAGTCGTAGTAGTAGTAGTAATAGTAGTAGTAGTGGTAGTAGTAGAGTAGTCGTCGTCGTCGTAGTTAGTAGTAGTAGTAGTGTTGTAGTAGTAAGTAGTGTAGTAGTCGTAGTAGTGTAGTAGTAGTAGAGTAGTAGTAGTAGTAGTAGTAGTAGTAACAGTAGTAGTAGTAGTAGTAGTAGTAGCAGTATAGTAGTAGTGATCGTATTAGTAGTAGTAGTCGTCGTCATAGTAGTAGTCGTAGTAGTAGTAGTAGTAGTAGTAGTAGTAGTACTAGTAGTAGTAGTAGTAGTAGTAGTAGTAGTAGTAGTAGTAGTAGAGTAGTAGTAGTAGAAGTAGTAGTAGTAGTAGCAGCAGTAGTAGTAGTAGTAGTAGTAGTAGTAGATGCAGCAGTATATGTAGTAGTAGTAGCAGTAGTAGAAGTAGTGGTAGTAGTAGTAGTAGTAGTAGTAGCAGCAGTAGTAGTAGTAGAAGTAGTAGTAGTAGCAGTCGTAGTATTAGTACTAGTAGTGGTAGTAGTACATACTATCAAGAAGATTGGTTTTCCATACGAGGACAATGCCAAGACATTGGAAATACATAAACATATGATGATGAGGCGACGGAGGAGGGGGAGGCGGAGGCGAGAGGTGGATGAGGAGGCGGAGGCGGAGGCGGAGTCGGAGGCGGAGGCGGAGGCGGGGGATCGACGTTTTCCTTCCGAGGTGACCTTCAGCAACGATGCCGTCCCGAGCCCCGCCTCCGAGCACACTGGCAGCTGTGAGCAGTCTTGGGCCGAGACGGGGTCACTGGCTGGATAATCTTGTGCTGCTGCTTGGAGGAGGACGAGGACGAGGATACACATTTTCGCGATCTCGCCTTTGCGGCCGCACGACACCGCAAGAAGGCTCCACGGACGTTCCCAAAAGGGCCCCAAGGCCGGCGGAGAGTGCCCCAATGCGGCCCAAGAGGCCCCGATGCCAGCCCAAGATGCTCCCAATGAGCCCCCAAGAGTGGCCGAAGATGGGAAAGCCGGACATGGGAGGACACAGGAGGAGATGGTTGGAAGCGGGAGAGGCCGAGCAAGGAAGAGATTTGGACAGCTATTTTCATTGCCGCTGCCATCTTGTGAACATTATTGGGCCTTTCTTCAATCTTCCCTTGGAACCTTGAATGGAACAATGCCACGGTCCATTATGTAAATTCCCAGAGTGTGGTTCCTTCTTCTTGTCATGGTGCTCGCAACGGCGTAGATCAAGAGAGAGCGAGAGAGAGAAAGGTCGCAGACGCAGCTATTAAAATCGTGTGCAAGAGATCAGACTGCGAGTAAGCCTGCGTTTGTGGCAGCAGGAGTTTGCCTCGTAGCAGGAGAAAGCAAGTGAGAGGTTGATCCAACAAGAAGCGAAGGCCAGACGACAGAGATGTGAGAAAGTGGGAGATGGGCGGGGAATGGAAATGCAGGATGGTGTGGAAAGGCGGGACGACCCGAAACAGCGACGATGCCAGCGCAAGCGGGCGCCAACCTCAAGACACATCGCGGTCTTCATCTCATTCCTCGTGGCATCGCCTGGACTTGCGCTAGAACCTGAGTGACCGCGAAGCGCACGCTCGTGGTCTTTGTGTACGTATATTTGTATAATATATGTATATCTATTTATTTGTATACATGTATGTATATATATGTATATATATATATGTATGTATGTATATATATATATATATATATATATGTATATGTTAAAGGCTACTGCCTCTGCCGCCGAGCCCAGGAAAGGCATTGTAGGTTTGTTTGCTGTGTCTGGCTGGTCCATCGTTCGCAGCGCGCCCGCCATCGCGTCGGTTTGGCGCGGGCGATCGCGGTTTCGCGGTGCTTGCGTCGTCGCCGGCTTTTCTCGCGTTTCCACGTTGGTGGGCGTTGTGGATATTGGCGGGATCGTGTGCGCAGACCGGAATGAGCATAGGCGGTGCGCCATGGCCAGAGACCTTGAGGAGGCTGGCGATGTCAGGCGTGGTGTCAGGCGTGGTGCCAGGCGTGGTGGTGGGGGGGGGGGCAGGACGGTTTCTGCATGGTGGGCGGCCCCAGGACCCCTGGCCAGAGACCCTTAGGAGACTGGCGGTGCCAGGCGTGGTGTCAGGCGTGGTACCAGGCGTGGTGGGGGGTCTCGGGACGTTTTGCATGGTGAATGGCCCTGGAAACCCATGGCCAGAGTCCCTGAGGAGGCTGGCGATGTCAGGCGTGGTGCCAGGCGTGGTGAGAGGGGGGGGGGGCAGTACGATTTCTGCATGGTGGATAGCCTCAAAAACTATGGCAAGTGACCCTGAGGAGGCTGTTTGTGTCAGGCGGGCCGCAGCATCGACCCAAGAGGCCACCAAGTATATATATATATATACCTATATATATATATCGATATGCGTATCTGCATCTATACATCTACTTATTTGCACATATGTGAATATATTTATATGTGTATGAGAATCCTCTGGCCCAAAACTCAGGTACAGTATTTGTAGCGCTCTGGGCCAAAGTTGGCTTGGCGTCGGACCCATCCGTTCTCTCTCTCAACACTGCGAGCCGCGGGGCAATTCGCCCAGATGGCCACTGCAGAGCACGCGTGAACGGGTGCGCTGATCTCCTTGTGTGGCACGATCCGCGGGAAGGGCCGCGTAAACACGCCCACTGAGGTCGCAGGTGGACCTCCTCTGGGCACGACCCGTGCGAGGCATGTTCCGGAATTCCTTGGGGGACGCCATGCGAAGTTGCCCATGGGTGCCATAGGTGGAGCTCCTTCTCTGGGGCATGATTCGCCTGACAGGTGTGCCGACATGGGCGGGGGGGCGGTGTACAAGCTTTTATCTCTGGGCCTTGAGGTGGTGTCCCTCGTGGGCACGATCCGCGTGATGGAGTGTGCCGCAATGGCCGAGGGGGGGGGGGAGCGCAGTGCGAACGTTGTCTTCGGGGCTGCAGGTGGAGACCCCTGGGGGCCACGATCCGCGGAGGTATGCAGAAGTAGGCGGGATGGCGGGATGCGAGCCTCGTCTCTGGGGCCGTCCGTGGAACTCCTTGTGGGCCACGATCTGGTGAGAGGTGTGCCGAAGTGAGCGGGGCGACGCCATGAAGCTTCGTTCTGGTGCCGCAAGTCAGGCACTTGCGAGGCACGATCCGCGTGAGGGGCGTGCCGCTATGCGAACCTTGTCTCCGGGGACGTAGGTGGAGCTCCCTGTTGGGCGCGATCCTTGTGAGGGGTGAGCCGACATGGGCGGGGGGACGCTAAGTCAAGCTTGTCTCTGGGGCCGCCAGTGGAGCTCCCTGAGGGGCACGATCCGTGTGACACTTAATGTCATCCGATGCCGAACACATTTGACTGCAACTAGAGCTTTCTAGAACCGACGCACGCGCGAAGCGCAAAGGTTGCTCTAGTGCATATATGTATATATATACACATTCATATGCGAGCAAGGCTGTCTTTAGTGTAACAACATGCAAACATATGCGATGCATGTATATATATATATACACATATATATATATATATACATATATCAGGTATGCGTACAAGGCTGCACAGGCGCTTCGCGCCATGCACCTTGGTCCGATGCTTCTGGTATGCAGGCGGGAGGGAAGGAGGGTAAAACGGAACATGTAACGATCATGAGTCTTCCCCGACACTGTCGTTATAATATTGGGACTCCTTATCTTGCCCTCGTGTCTCCTCATCCTCATCCTCATTCTCGCCGTACCCTGTGAATTCGCCCCCTCGGCTCTGTGGAACTTGGAGAGCCTCTTTTGGGGGCCTCACGAAAGCCTTCTGGAGGCCTCCTGGGCTCCACCTGGGAGACTCCGGGGGCGTCCTCGGGCCACCCTGCTTCCAAGCACGGCTTCCCTCGACGAGCGGTTCACGATGTGGAATGCCTCGGAGGGCGTTCGGCGGCCATTTGGGGCGGTCACAGGGCTCTCTTCGGGCCGTCTCGGGGCCCTGTTTTGGCCGTTTGGGGGCCCTCTTGGGCTACTTGGAAGCCCTCTCGGGTACTTTTCGGCAGATGTTCGGGCCTCCTGGGCGGTCTCAGACGCCCGGAAGACCGAAGAGCAGAGCATCTCCACGATCATGCAAAAACAATTGGATTTTGTTTTTGCGGTTCGGAGGTCTCTTGAGGTCTTCTTTGGGTCGTCTTCTGGCGTCCAGAGGGTGTCTTGGGCCTCATGGGGCTCTCGCGGGGGCGTTCGGCCGCCATCCTGCCAGACTTGAGCCCGTTGCCTAGGCCCAGCAGGGTATTTCAGGAGCTCCGGAAAGGCCGGGGGACCTTCAGCAGGGGGGCCAGGGAGCCGGGGGTTTACGTTTTCCGGGGTGGGGGGGATTCCCCACCTTCCCAGATCGTGAAAATAAAAGCAGGGGATGTGTATCGCCCGAGGGCCAGACAACGAGAAGGCGCACAGGGCTCCTAGCGCAGGCATGCGGGCACGATGCCCATGGCTGCCCGAGGGTGGCGACGTGGCAGCCGCGCGCGTGCCGCCAATGGGACCAGGGACCCCCCTGCGCGTCCTCCGCGAAGGGGGAGGCTGGGGAGGAGGCTCACTGTCTCTTGCATTCGCACTGGCAGCACCTCCTCCTCCTCCTCCTCCTCCTCTTCCTTCCTTCTTCTCCTCCTCCTCCTCCTCCGCCTCCGCCTCCGCCTCCACCTCCTCCTCCTCCTCCTCCTCCTCCTCCTCCTCCTCATTTGTTACCACTTGCCTAAGTCCGTGCTGACCTCTTTCACTCGATGCCTCGCTGCACTGGGAGAACGCAGCAGCCAAGCTGCTCACTGCATGGCCCCAACGGCAGGAGGAAGCTCACCGCAGGCTCGCGCCGCGCTGGCCGCGGCGGCGACGCCGGCGCAGGCGCGCTCTCCGGGGCCATGGCCAGACGGTGCCTGCAATGCTCGCGCGGCCTCCGCGGTCGGGGAGCAGAGTCCGCTCGGGACCGGGCGATCTGCGCGGTGCGGTGTCGGAAGCCAGTCCACGTCCGCGTCGCACGCGCAGGAAGGCGGAGGAGGAAGAGGAGGAGCAGGAGGAGGAGGAGGAGGAGGAGGAGGAGGAGGGAGGAGGAGGAGTGAGGGGGGAGAGGAGGAGGAGGAAGGAGGAGGAGGAGGAGGGAGAGGAGGAGGAAGAGGAGGAGGAGGAGGCGGAGGAGGAGGAGGGGGAGGGGGAGGGGATGAGGAGGAGGAGGAGGAGGAGGAGGAGGAGGAGGAGGAGGAGGAGGAGGAGGAGGAGGAGGGGGAGGGAGGGGGAGGAGGGGGAGGCGGGAGAGGAATGTCGAGGATGAGGAGGAGGAGGAGGACGGGGGGGGGTAGGGGGAGGAAGGAAGGAGGAGGAGGAGGAGGAGGAGGAGGAGGAGGAGGAGGAGGAGAGGAGGAGGAGGAGGAGAAGGAGGAGGAGAAGGAGGAGGGGGAGGGCGGAGGAGGACGAGGAGGAGGAGGACGAGGAGGAGAATGAGAAGGAGGAGGAGGAGGAGGAGGCGGAGGAGGAGAGGGAGGAGGAGGAGGATAGGAGGAGGAGGAGGAGGAGGAGGAGGAGGAGGAGGAGGAGGAGGAGGAGGAGGAGGAGGAGGAGGAGGAGGAGAGAGGAGGAGAGGAGGAGAGAGGAGGAGAGAGGACGCAGGAGGTCACCGTGCACCAAACCACCCCAGCCCAACCCGACGGTCCCGATTTTGCTCTCCATTTCCAGTGGGGGGGGGGCGGGCGTCGGGGAACATTGAAACAACTCATGCGGAACTTGTACCCCTCCCAACCCGAGATCTGGATCTTTGGGTTGGGGTGGGGTGGTCTTGTAGGTAGTCTGGAGGAGGGGGCGGTGGACGGGCGGCGCCGCAGCGGGCCGAAGGCCGATTCCGCTCCTGCCCCGCGGCGTCGACGGCGTGGCCCTAGCCTCCCCAGAGAGAGAAATAGAGAGAGAGAGAGAAAGAGAAAGAGAGCGAGAGAGCAGAGCTGGCACCGCTGACTTGCGCCGCGTGTGCGTCTTGACGGCTTGACCAAGGTCGGCAGCAAGTCATGGGAGTCTGGTATACCCCTGCAAAAACAATATTTTGCTAATCGGCCCGCGTTGGTCAGCATATCTAGGAGTCGATGATATAGCTCCTGTTTAGCGTCGACTCGCGTCGATTTAGGGTCGATTAGCGCCGACCGGCGTCTATTAGCGTCGATTCGCAAGAGCCGACAAGATGGCATGGGAGGCTCCCATGAAGGGCCGCCGAGAGGCGCGCTCCATCTCCTTCGGTCGAGACAAGGCGCGCGCACCGCGCCGCACGCCCCACGAAAAAGGCCGTCGGTCCGCTACGAGACCCCCAGTTCTTTATCTCTAGGCCTCCTAGATGGGATCGGAGTAGATGGGGTCGGAGGATCGCGCCGCATCGCTGATGCATCGCCGATGCGGCTCGATGTGGAGCCCGATTTCCTTCACGTCGACGCCGCCGATGCGTCGCCCACGTCGACGATGCATGGCCGGTGCATTGCCGATGCATCTCCGATGCATCGCCGATGTAGCGCCGATGTAGCGCCGATGCGGCGCGATTCTCCTACCTCATCTACTCGGACCACAGTAAGGATGCCTCTATTATCCACGGGGTCGGTTTGTCAGTTTCGTAGGCTGGTCGAGGGAGAACAGTCGAGTGGGAGCGAGGGTCAGAGAACGTCTTCATGTCCAGGACCACCAGCAAAGGGACTTCAAGGTGTTCAACCGCTTCGCCGATGCAAAATCCAACCATTTGATTCTGTCCACAGTTCTGGCTTGACGCCGGGTGTGGTGCATCAGTTTCAGCTTGACCGAACAGGTTGGTTGCGCCCCTTGACGTCCGCTTGGGATGTTCTGCAGACCTGACCCCCCGCCCTACTCAAGAGAACAACCGTATTCATATAATTGTTCGGAGGTCCGGTCGGATTGGTTGGATCGGCGCAGGAGGCGCTACCAGGCCGATCTGGCGCAGATCCAAGAAAAATCCGAGCGGACCGTCAAAAGCTCATGGTTATGATGCAGTTTGTTGTTCATCCAGCTTAGCCTTCTTGACGGGTGCACGCCCCCATGCACAGCTCTGCGATTTCGGGGCGCTTTCGTTATCAATTGTGGACTCTGGTGCTTCGGTCGGACTTGGACCCCATGAGCCAGAAGAGGAAGAAGAAGTGAGACATCGGATCCGACCGCGCACACCGCTCGGGCCTTCAATGGGTCCATGGTCATGGTTTCGCTGGAGGCTACCCCTCTCGAAGAACCGGAAAACCGGCACAAACAGAGTTCCTTGCGGATTTCTTGGATCGGCGCTGGACGCCCCTGGTGACGCTTCCGGCGCCGATCCAAGAAGTCCGCGCGAAGCTCCGAATGTTTATGCTTATGCAGTTGTTTCTGTTTCTATGGAGGCTTTGCAGGGCTAAAGAAATACCTCCAGGAGGCCATGTGAGAATGAGCCGACAGAGAACCGTCCCCCCCCCCGCTCCGCAGTTTCTCTCTCGGTGTCCCGTCCGTTCGAGGTCAATGGAGGACAGCAGCGACCTGGCAATATTTCAGCTTGAGACGCTCAGGGCAGCTAGCAAGGAGCGCAATCCACTCAGTCCTGGTCTGGTGAGATCGTCGGAGAGGGAGGAATCGCTCATGCTGAAGCAGCTCCGCAGACAAAACGCAGCCACTATTGGGAATCTGCGTGATCTTGAGATGGACCAGATCAAGCATGACGAGGCGCCTGCTGCCTTCCAGGTGCTGCAGAGCATTGTTGGTCATCCTCGATTTGTGGCTTTCTGGGCCGTCGCAGTTGTCCTCAACATAGTCGTCATGATAGCGGAGGAGGAGCAGCTCGGCATGAGGATGGGAGCACAGCTCGGATTCTACAAGCGTTATGGCACCGACGAGTACATGAGCGAGTGGTGGCCCTCGTTCGAGCAGCTTATATTCGGGTCGGACGTTGCCTTCGTCGTCCTGTTCTCGATCGAAATCCATGCTGCCTTGTGGCGTCCCTCTTCTTCCTGTGCCCTGTGCTACGAGCAAGCTCCCTGTAATGCGAACGCGGGTACACGGATGAGGCAGCGGAGGAGGAGGAGGAGGATGAGGAGGAGGAGGAGCAGGGGGAGGAGGAGGAGGACGTTGGCATCCTCCCTCTTCCTTCCTCGAGCATGGAGGCGAGCGGAGCATGCAGCACCACATTGGTACGGATGCCCCGCCCTTTCCACCGGCGAGGCGCCGGCCCATCAGGCGGCTTGTGGCCTTTGTGCGAGGTTTGGTGTGGCCACATCAACGGCACACATAGAAAAATAATGCAGGCCTGTTGTTCGGGGCGGCCCAGCGCAAGCACACCCACGCCAGCATGGATTTGAGCGCAGCCTTGGCGAACCCGTGACAGGGTCGGCGGGTTATTCTCGTCTACGCGTACGATTTGTGCAGGGCCGCGTTAGGCTTGACGTGTCTTTTCAGGGAACCGTTCTGGAGATCACCATGGGATATTCTTGACCTCTTCGTTTTAGTGTTCTCAATCATCACGCTCAGCCTCAAGAGTGGGCCACTGAAGATGGCGAAGTACATGCGCATCCTGCGTCTCATCAGGATCACGCGGGTAGTGCGATCTGTCCGAGTCTTTTCATGTTTTGACCCTCTCCACCTGATGGTCACTGCGATCGGCAGAAGCCTGTCGGCATTCTGCTTCTCTGCGATGTTGTTGTTAATGGTCCTTACAGTTTTCGCCATGACTTTATCGCAGTACTTCCGTATCGTGTATTTAGAAGGGCAGTCACTCCTGACAGAGGACGTCAAGGTAAAGCTCTTTACGTATTTTGGGACCTATTCACGATCCATGTTGTCAATGTTCGAGCTCACGCTCGCGAATTGGCCAGAGATCTGTCGCTTTTTGGTTGAGGAGGTCCATGAGGGTTTCAGTGCCTTCTGCCTGATATTCAAGCTATCAATCGGATTCGCCGTCATCGGCGTTATCAATGGCGTGTTCATTCAGCAGACATTCTCCGCTGCACAGAGCGACGAGCTGATCATGGTGAGAAAGCAGATCAGGGAGGTACAGCAGCTTGAGCATCGCCTCGCCCGTTTGTTCAAAATGGCTGATATCAACAATGACAGCCTTCTGACGAGGAGCGAGCTTGGCTTCTTGTTGCAGAAGCGGTCCATTCGCTTGTGGCTTGAGGACGTGGGCGTCAAATGCCTCTCCCACTTCTGTAGTGACACATCACATCTGGGAATATCGAATGCGACTCCAGCCTGCTAGCAGATGCCCTTCGTATTGTTCTTATCCCCCGATGTCACTAGGGACCCACAGAAAACCTTCGGACATGTCAGTATTTTTTTAGACCCAGGACATACATATCCCTAGACATCTTATGGAAATAGCTGGCACGGTACCGCAATAACAGTAGACACCAGAAACGCACTTGTACGTGATCAAGTCACGGGCATATGAGAACACCAACCAGGAACATCTATTGATCGCGAGCACGACAGATACAACGGTCACGAACGATGACACAGTTGTGAACTTTGAAACTCACTGCCGACTTAAATATTGTGAAAAGCAAATTTTGCAGCTAAGAAGAGCGCAACCTCTGCAGAACCAGCAATCTCGGAGTCGAACGCGGAAATTGACACAGCTAATGGACATTCCAAATGAAAGTTGCACCCGGAGCTACATTGTTCAATACGGTTCAACCGTTTACGTGTCTACAGCTCAAGTCTAGTATGAAATGAAGCAAGCGGGAACGTTGAAGCCAAAGTTTAGCATCGATGTGCACATGCATTGTAAAGCTAAAGTTCGGACAACATCCAACGCTAACGCAGCATCGGACACTGAATCAGACGCGACCCATGGCAATAACAGCTAGCCATTCGGCGAACATGCAATGTTCAAACCCACGTTCAGATTACAGTCAGGGCCACGACTGTACGTGAATGTGCTAGCTGCTAGCTGCATTTGATTGCCTAACTACTTGTAGAAGCATTCTAACCGGTATACCTACAGATTCCCGCTGCTAGTGTGAAAGCTACCATACTTTTGACATGAACGCGACAGCGAGAGCGACGGGTGCATCTACCCCTCAGAGGCAGCAGCGAACGTGCAGAAGAGAGCCGACGCACAGTCTACAGCCACATCGGAAAGTATCCCGCTGCGCGAATCTGCCACCGCGCTTGGGCGGGGTGGGAAGGGTTGGTGGGGGGGGGCCATGGGGGGTGGCTTCGGAGTGCGGGGGGACGGGGGGGAGGGGGGGGGGGCGTGTCACCCGAATGCTTGATGTCTCATTTTGTTTGCAGTGCAAGCGCGAATGCATCTGGTCAACTAGTGGGAGCATGTTGGGCTCGATGCAGCGGGGGTTTGATTTGTTTCACCGCATGGAGCACACGACATGCGAAAAGACATGGAATGAACACACCGCCGCTGCAAGCGCGGTGGCGGACAGTGTTTTGAGCCGAATGTACCATCAATAGTAAGACGACGTCGGTAGCGAACGCGCACGTGAGTGTGACATCACAGCCGAATGCGAGCACCGAAGGTTGGAGACCCAGATCATGTCGAACATATTCTGCCCTCGTTGCCAAATGCAGGTCCAACGCAGCATCGCACCCCGGCATGAGCAAACACATAACTACGCTGACATCATTGACGCGTCGCGCACACAGCAGCAAGTCCCGGGCGAGTTCTCGTAAGCTCGGGTACGGGGGGGTTGGAGTCATGAACTAACGAGGTTGTATCAGCTAAAGCGAAACCTGAGTCAGTCAGCCCGAACAGGCCCCACCGGTGGTCAACTCGGCGGCCTCTGGGTGCCTCGAGGAGCCATCAGTGATTCTCTTGGGGCCATTGTTTTTGGAGTCGCTCGGGCCTCCTCGGCGTTCTTTGGGGCCCCTCTCCTTCGCGGCCCTGTCGGGGCAAACCCGGACGCCCGCAGCGAAACGCAGGAGTCGTCGATTCGCGCCTTCCCCCGTTCTGGGGGCCGGGAACATCCCTTACCAGCCTGGAACACATCCCTATCCCTATGCTGGGCACCGCCTCATCACGATGCCAATCGTCGGCATCCCCTTACCTTTTGAGGGCGGATCCCTGAGATTGTCATCGCCTTTTGGCGTGTCAATCTTAGGGGTAGGGATACGTTCGATGCTGGCAAGAGTCGTCGATTCGCGCCTTCCCCCTTCTGGGGGCCGGGAACATCCCAGAGCTCTCCTGGGATTTTTGGGACGCCCGAAATGGGTACCGAAGGAATGGCATGGGTACAATGCCCAACAGCAAATGTTGTCCCAAACCAACAGCGGCCGCTGTTGGGCAGGCGGCCTCCTGTCTCGAATGGACACAGGCCGCGGCGGCGTGGACAGCGAGCCCTGTTCAAAATGAACAAGATCCGCTGTTGGGCATTGTACCCATTCTTTCAGTACCCATTTCGTGCGTGCAGAGATTTGTTTCGGGGGGTCGGCCGCTCTGCGGGCCGTCGCTGACAGTGTTGGGGCCACCTCCAGGCCTCGGACTCCAGGCGGGAGCGAAACCGCTGTAGATTACCAGTTTGAAGCACATCCCTGTCCCTATCCCTTTGGCATCACCTCGCCTCGATGCCGATCTCAAGGGTTCCCTCAGTCTCTGAGGGCCTATCCCTGAGGTTGTCCTCGCTTGTTGCTCGCCCATCTTAGGGATAGGGATCACTTCGAGGCTGGTTATATCAAGCGCACCGCATTGAAAATAGGTCGTGCGTTGGCAATTTGGACATCCGCGTGGGGCTCTGTAATCTGACACTTCGGTTATTGGGGGGGCGGGCAAACACGTCCCTGACGGATACTGAAATCTGTTTTTATTTTCTTAGGGGAGTTCCCTCCACCAAAAGGGCTGGCAAAGTTAACGTTATCATTGATGCAGTCAGAGTTCATGCCAATGCAAATGGCCAAGCTATTGTGACCAGCCTGCGGCTAATGCAAAAGACAACGATTGCGTTCATGACCTTCGAAGCATCACTTAGCAGTTCATGAGCTGGGTGCGGGACACAATCCTCGTTTATCGACCGCACCCATCTCTGATACGCATTATTAGAGATGTAATGGTGTGGTTGCCATGCTAATGGGTGGTCCCAGCCGTAAAGCTGTTCATTTCGGGAGCAATGCCAACGTAGCTACATCGCAGAGTAAACTCTCAGGCGTTGTGCCCAATGTTGTTTTCATCTTTTTGGAGGCCATGGAGATTCCGTGCACGGACATCGGCATCCTCTTCGACGTCGTCGGCAAAGGGAAGGCGAAGATCACCGCGGAGGAATTTATCTCTGGCATCACGCGCCTGAAGGGAGGAGCTCGCAACATCGACATGCTCAGCCTGCTCGCCAAGGTCCAGGATCTGAGGCAGGGCTCCCGAAAGACTCAGGACGGGATCCCGTGGTCCATGGCCTCGGGAGGTTGACGCGCGCGGGACCATCCTGCGAGGAGGCCAGGTGGGAGCCGACACCCCTTGCAGCTGGTCGCCGTCGATCGGCAGCACTGCCGCGATCCGTCCGTGGATTCCTCCGCCTCCTCCTCCTCCTCCTTTTCCCCCTCCCCCTCCCCCTCCTCCTCGTCCTCGTCCTCCTCCTCCTGCTTCTCCTCCTCCTCCTCCTCCTCCTCCTCTTCGTCCTCCTCCTCCTCCTCCTCCTCCTCCTCCTCCTCCTCCCCCTCCTCCTCCTCCTCCTCCTCCTCCTCCTCCTCCTCCTCCTCCTCCCCTTTCTCCTCCTCGCGCCGGCCCCCGGCGTCGTCTCCCCCCGCCTCGCCGCCAGCACCCGCGGCACAGCTCCGTCCCCAAGCGGGCGGCCCGCCCAGAGGCACCCCGCCCAATGACGGTACTGCCTGCCAGACCACCCCCGCCCAACCCGAAGACCCGAATTTTCGGGTGGAGGACCTGTGCATCGCTCGGACGTGTGCATTTTTATCTCGGCGAGGACCCTCGAGGAGCATCCTTGATCGTTTGGCGAAAAAGCCGCGCACGAAACCGAACAAAGCACAGGGACTGGACGTTCGAGCGATGGCGAGAGGAGGTACAGGCGTCATCTGTGTTTTTTCCATGTTCCCCGGACCCCCCCCCCGCCCACTGGAAGTGGAGGGCAGATCGGGGGCTTCGGGTTGGGTCGGGGTGGTTTGGTGGGCGGTCAAGCTAGCAGTCGCCCTGCTGCGGTGGCTCGGAACGGCAGGGAGCACTTCTTGCGCCGGCGGCCAGGCAGGCGGCGTTTGCGCTGGCGATGGGGTGCCCAGACGGGGATGCCGTTCGAGCGAGCTGTGCCACCGTGCAAGAGGAGGAGCGGGGGGAGGTGGCCAGGAACACAGCCAGATCCCCAACGACCTGATCCTTCCAGCCAGCGTTTTTTTTGTTTGCTTTCTTAATGGTCTCTCGACGTCGGCCCCTGGGGCCCTTCTCTCGGCCACCGTGCAAGAGGAGGAGCGGGGGGAGGTGGCCAGGAACACGGCCAGGTCCCCAACGACCTGATCCTTCCATCCAGCGTTTTTATGTTTGCTTTCTTTCTGGTCTCTGGACGTCGGCCCTCGGGGCCCCTTCCCTCGGGCCCGGGGATATCGTCGAGAGCGGAGCAGGAGCGCAACAATTCACATCCGGGGAGGCGGCCAGGAGCTCTCTCGGCCGCGGATCGGCGAAATCGTACAGGAGGAGGAGGAGGAGGAGGAGGAGGAGGAGGAGGAGGAGAAGGAGGAAGAGGCAGCAGCACCGTGCCAGGCCAGGGCCACCCTGGGCCTCACGGCGGTGTACAGACTTGCCTGGCTTGGCCAGGAGGGCGTGTGCCCTGCCAGGGCCCTGCAGTCGCCCTCTCAGTGTGGTTGTTTTGCAGTTCTCGGCGTCAAGCCCATCCGTGATGATGACTGTGGCGATCTTCGTCTCGACGTGAGCGATACTGCCCATGTGCCATGCAGTCAACATGCTGAAAGAATGACCACCTTGGGCTCGGAAGGGCCGCAACAAGACCGGAGGAGCGGAAGGGCGCCCGCAGCGCGGGCTCAGAATGAGCGGAGGCTCGACCCGAGCTGGCGGTGGAATAGGAGGAGGAGGAAGAGGAGAAAGAAGGAGGAGGAGGAGGAGGAGGAAGAGGAGGAGGAGGAGGAGGAGAAGGGCGGATGAGGAGGAGGAGGAGGAGGAGGAGGAGAAGGAGGAGGAAGACGAGAAGGAGGCAGGGGGAGTAGGAGGAGGAGGAGGAGGCCGCTCCCTGCAGCCGGGCCGTGAGACCTGCTCGTGGCCGAGGCTCAGCCGGGGCCAGGAGAGCCCCCCGTCGTTCCTTTTATTTCGGCGTTCCTCGCAGCGGAGGCCCATGCCAAGAGGCACCCAAGCAGTGGCGAAGCGTCCTGGCTCGCGTCCTGGCGAAGCGTCCTGGCGAAGCCATGCCAAGCAGTGTCGGGCAAGCAGTGGCAGCCATGCCAAGCAGTGGCAGCCAAGCGTCCTGGCGAAGCGTCCTAGCACCCAAGCAGTGGCAGCCATGCCGGCGAAGCGTCCTGGCTCGCCTATAGCCCTGCCAAACGATGTTCTAAGGACCTTTTGTGGCTTCCACGAAATGCTCTTAGAACACTTCTGGCAGGGCCCGTCTTGTTTTGTCACATCGGGCTTATGTTCTAAGGACACTGTTTTTGTTCTTAGAGCATTGCTGGGTTCTAAGAACATTTCGTGGTAGGACTATAGGAATGCCGGGACGGTCGGTCCCTGCTCAAAACACCCTGCTTGCCTCCAGGGTGCCGTGGGTGTCGATGGTTTTGCCATGGAACGCGTGACGCTTCCTCACCAAAATCAATAGACGTCCTGGGGTTGGGTTTCTTGTGGAAGGTTTCATGTGGACTGGCCTCCACTGTATGGCAGCGCGGTGACTGTACAGAGGGCCGTGAACAAATGGCCAGTTTGTCCTGCCGAGGAGAGGGGTCCCGTTCTGTGGCCGTTCCGTCGAGTTAAGGAGTGTTTCTTTATTGCTTGGGCCATGGCGGGCGTCATGGCCCCCACACCCCCCTATGACGTAACGCTCCCCTCCCCCCCAGTGCGCCTCGGGCACTGCCGCCGTGCGCATCGGGATCCGCATAGGTGTCCGCATGGGACTCCGCATAGGAGTCTAGCCCGCAGTCGTCGTCGTTGTCGTCGTCGCTCGTCGCTCGTCGCTCGTCGCTCATCGTCGTCGAGCGAGAGGACGTGGCTGGAGCCTTTTTTTGTTGCTCTTCTGTTTCCTTACATATATAGGTATTTATATATAATTTTTTCCTGGGGGGGATGGGGGTGGACGGGGCCGATGACGTCATGTTTCGCGCCGGCGGCGTCAGGGAATGTCCAGGAATGACCGAGGACGGGTAGCAACAGCACGCAGGTGGCGATCTGCACCACAGCGCCTCGCCTGTGTACAACACAGTTCCTGCGTGCACCACAGCGCCTGTGTACACCACACTGTCTATGTACACCGCAGCAGCCGCGTGCAGCGCAGCGCCAGCGTGTGTCACACTGCACGCGGGCACCACAGCGCTTGTGTACACCATATCGCCTGCGTACATTACATCAGCCGTGCGCAACGCAGCACCAGTGTCACCACAATGCCTGCGTGCACTACAGCGCCGGTGTACACCACAGTGCCTGCTGCGCTGCACGGGGATGTTGCGGTGTAGACATGCGCTGTGGTGTGCACAGGCGCTGCGGTGCACGCAAGAACTGTGGTCTACACGGGCGCTGTGTTGCACATGGTTGCTGCGGTGTACACATTCGCTGTGGTGTACACCGGCGCTGTGGTGCACGCAGGCACTGTGCTGTGCAAGTGCGCTGCGGTGCACACGGTTGTTGCGGTGTACGCAGGCGCTGTGGTGTACACGCGCGCTGTGGTGCACGCGAGCACTGTGGTGTACACAGGCGTTGTGGGGCAGATCGCCACCTACATGCTGCTCACGTCTTCGTCGTCGCTCATCGCTCGTCGCTCATCGTCGTCGTGCGCGCGGGCGCGGTTGGGTGCCGGAGCCACGGCGGGGGGGGGCGTCAGTTCACACCCATCCCACGACGCTCGTCATCGCCGAGAATAGAAAAAAAGGCTCTCTAAGGTCCTGGAGCCCATTCGTTGCCGAGGTTCGCCGTGGCTGGAGAAGCCCCTCCGTTCCTTCTGATGCGTGGCCTGTGGTAGCACGATGGCCGCAAGGCGCCGGGCGGACAGGACAGACCCGCGAGAAGCAGGACGGTGCCGCACTGACGAACTGTACCGCCCCCCACTTCCCCTGCGGGACGACCTGCTTCCGCCCCACCTCCGTCCGCGTTCTCAACAGTCCAGGCTCGGCGTTTGCGGGAGGGGAGAGGAGGGAAGGATGCATGGAGGGAGCGAGGGAAGGAGGCAAGCAGTCAGGGAAGGGAGGGGAGGAAGGGATCGAGGGGGAGGGAAGGAGGGGAGGTGGAGGGCAGGAGGAGGGCAGTGGTTGATCGACCAGGCTCTGTCTGAGGGGTCTCCTTTCGAGCCGGGGGCCTGGGGGCCGTGGCGTCTCTTTGGGTGGTCGCCCGGGTTCCTCGCAATGTATCTTGGGTTCTTGGGCGTTCCCCCCCAGCTCCAAGATTCCCTGGGTGGTTCCTTGGTTCCCGGATGGGTGTTTCCCCACAGTTCCCCCATATTCCCTGGTTGTTTTCCCCCTGGGTGTCTCCTTGGCTCCCCGACTCATCGGGCTATCGTCTAGGCTTCGCGGGTTCTCAGGGTCCTCTGGCTCCCACTGCGATGCTACGTCTTGTTTTGAGCGTGCACCGTCACGCTGATGGTACGCCATGCCACATGCTACGGCTAGCACTATACCAAGTAGTTTCCAGCTTTGCGCGGTCATGATGTTCAGTTTGATTTCGTGCTCATGCGGATTCATTTCGGTCTACTCCGCTATGCGATGCTTTGCAATATCGACGACATGAGATGATACGCTATCCGATGAGAGGCCTCTTTGGGCGTCTCTTGGGGGCTTCCTGGGGGCATCTCGGAGCCTCTCGGAGCTCGCTGGGCCGTCCTGGGCCAGTCGCAAGACATACTGCACGCTCCTGGGGGAGTGCAACAAGTCTACCCCGCCCCTTGCCCCGCAGCATCCTCCCGATCTTTCTTCAGATGGGTGCTTCGAACCAACGCCCGATGCTCGACCCAGCCCGAAACTCCGACCCCTGTCGCGCGACCTCGTCGAGAACGCTGCCCCCGATGCAGATCCGAATAGGAGCGTATTGCTACGCACATCTCTATTGCAAGCGGATTCGTCGCTGGGAGAGTCCTGTGCATGTGAGTATCTGTATATGTATACACGGAACAAAAGGAATCTACATATACATATATATATGGAATATATCTATCTATGTGTATAGATGTATTCATGTCTATGTACATGTATATGTATTTATAATACAAGATGTTCATCTGCGTACATACATATATATATATACACATATATATATACACACATATGATTCGGCCAGCACAGCGATGCGACGTGGGGCTTCAGGGCAGCCCCGCGCGTCACCTGTGCAGGCAGGCTGGCGGAGCGCATGCCGCAGCGCATCGCAAAAATGTCCGCAGAGGTGGCGGTCGAGACGGATCGCCGACCCGCCCGGCGCCGGGGCTGCTGAGAAGGCCGCCTCCCCCACCCGGAAGCTGGGCGAGGGCTGCTAAAACCGTGGCTGCTAAAACGGCTCTCCCGGAAGGAAACAGCAACATCCCTGAAAGCGCGGCACGCGACACAGTCAACGGGCTGCTTCCCGGAAGGACGAAGACAACTTCCCGGAGGTCAATTTAGCAGCCACGGATTTAGCAGCCATTGCCTGGCTTCCGACCCATCCCCCAGTGCCGGACTCTCCCGTTGGGCCTTCGTCGCCAGGGCGGCAGGAGCCGCCCCGAAGCCCTGGCCGGAACATGACCCGGGTGAGGTCTGCAGGTTGATTTCCCAGACTCCTTCGAGCAACAACAGAAAATGCATGACGGGGGGTTTCTAATCATTTTCGGATTCTGGGGACCCTTACCGGGCCTCGGAAAGAGCGAATTGTGTGGTCGCTTGGATCGGGGGGGGGGGTTGAAACCGGACCCCCCCTTGGATGGAGGAGTGGGGGGGGGTTCGAACCCCCCCCCCTCCCCTCCCGTGACGGAGGGGGGGTGTTCGAACCCCCCCCCTCCCGCTTTCCTCCCCTGCTTCCCCTCTCCTCGGGCCAGCGCTTGCGTCGGCGGCGGCTGGCGGCGGCGGCGGGGACGACGATTTCCTTTTCTGGGCCGGCGCCGGCGCCTGCGGCGGCGGGCGGCGGCGGCGGCGGGGAGCGTCGACGAGGACGACGGTGGTGGTGGTGGGTTGTGATGGTGGTGGTGGCGGTGGTGGTGGTTGTGGTGGTGGTGGTGTGGTGGTTTGTTGTGGTGGTGGTGGGTGGTGGTCGTGGTGGTGGTTTGGTGGTGGTGTGGTGGTGGTTTGTGGTGGTGGTGGCGGTGGTGGTGGTGGTGGGTTGTGGTGGTGGAAATGGTGGTGGTTTGGTGGTGGTGGTGGTGGTGGTTTGTGGTGGTGGTGGTGGTGGTGGTGGGTTGTCGTGGTGGCGGTGGTTCGTGGAGGTGGTGCTGGTGGTGGTGGTTGTGGTGGCGGTGGTGGTGGTGGTGTTGTTCTTTGTGGTGGTGGTGGTGGGTTGTGATGCTGGTAGTGGTTCGGGTATGGCCAGGACCCCGGGTAAGTGGACCCGGTTAGTGGTAGGGCCCCGGAGCCTTTGAATTGGCCAGAATCACTAAACCAGGTTTGCCATAGCTGGTGTTCCGCCGGGTGACGGCAGTTCCAGTTAGTGGAAATGGGACGGGGGGGCGCCCCCGGTACAGCTCACTAAACCTGGCTCCACTAAGCCCAGTTTTACCAACGCCCGAGTGGTGGTGGTTGTGGCGGTGGTGGTGGTGGTGTGGTAGATTGTGGTGGTGGTGGTGCTGGTAGTGGTGCTGGTAGTGGTGCTGGGTTTTGTGGCGGCGGTGGTGGTGATGGTGAGTTGTGGTGGTACTGGTTGTGGTGGAAATGGTGGTGGTGGTGTTGTGGTGGTGGTTTGTGGTGGTGGTGGTCGTGGCGGGTTTTGGTGGTGGCGGACGTTTGAGGAGGTGGTGGTGGTGGTGGTGTGGTGGTGGTGGTGGTGGTGGTGGTGGTTGCGGTGGTGGTGGTGGTGGTAGTGGTGTGGTGGTTTGTGGTGGTTTGTGGTGGTGGCGGTGGGTTGTGCTGATGGTAGTAGTGGTGGTTGTGGCGGTGATGGTTGCGGTGTAGTAGATTGTGGTGTTGTTGGTAGTGGTGGTGGGTTTTTGTGGTGGTGGCGGTGGTGATGGTGAGTTGTGGTGGTGGTTGTGGAAGTCGTGTTGGCTGTGGTGGTGGTGGTGGTTGTGAGGTGGGTTGGTGGTGGTGGCGGTGGCGAGTTGAGGCGGTGGTGGTGGTGTGGGTACTGGTGGCGGTGGTGGTGTGGTGGTAATCGTCGCTGCGTTTCCGCCGTCGCCAGCGCCAGCGCTGGCGCTGCTGGCTGCCGCCAGCGCCGGCGCCGGCGCCAGGAGGGGGGGTTTTAACCCCCCCCCCAGCGCCCCGGGGGGGCGGGGGGGGGGGGGGGGCTGGCGGCCGCCAGCGGTGGCGCCGACGCCGGCTGTGGGGAGGGTTTGAACCCCCCTCCTTGGGAGGGGGGGGGAAGAGGGGGGTGATGTTCGGGAGGGGGAGAACTTGGGGTGGAGGGGAGTCCCTGGTTTGATCGACGGCGCCGAGCGTTGAGTGGGGGGGGCCCCCCCCCCGGTTCGAAACACGCCGCCGAATGTTCCCAAGGCCACCGCCCATGTCAGACCTCGGGACCCGCAAACAGCGACCCGGGACGATAAATTGGTCCTGGGAGATGGGTCGAAACCTCTGGGAGTCGACGTTATGACAAAAATCAGGATATACCCGAGAAAAGCTCCAATCATAATCTTTTTAGGGTTTTAGGGCTATATGGGCTTTAGGGCTTGGGCTATAGGGCAATTGAACTACAGGGCTATGGGGTATAGGGCTATAAGGCTATAGGGCTATACGGCTATAGGGCTATACGGCTATTGAGCTGTAGGGCTATAGGGCTATAGAGCTATAGAGCTGTAGCGCTATAGAGCTACAGGGCTATTGGGCTATAGGGCTATAGGGGGGCACCATCGTGCACCCCCCGGCACGCCCGGGCACCCGCGGGCACCCGGGCACCCCGGCACCCCCGGGCACCCCGGGCACCCCGGCACTTGGGCACCCCGGGGCACCCAGGCACCCGGGCACCCGGGCGTGCGGCGAAAATCGGCGGCAAACCTAACCTAACCATATGGATTCGCTAGGTCCCCCAGGCAAGCTCTGATTGGGGAATGACGTCGGGGGTCCGGGTACCGTGTGAGAACAGGAGGCCTCGGTGCAGGCATCGCAGTATCGCCCGCGACGAGGTGGGGGGCAACCCAGTTTTACGCCACTGTGCCTCTGCAAGTGGAATCCGCTTTGCTTTCGTCGAGCGCCTGGTCCCTGATGCAGGGGTGTCGGCGCGCAAAAGTCGGGCGCATGGCGTGCAGGTAGTTGCGATGCCCAGACTGTAGAAGCCGATGCTCATGGTTCTAGTGCTCAGTAGTTGCATGTTTGGCGAGGTGTCTGCAGCGTGTGAAACTGGTGCCCAACAGCAGATTCGGCCACAAAGGCTGGCCTGGCGTCGAAGAGCCTTTCATTCACGCCGATCCGGTTGGCTGGTTGTCTTTGACAGGGAATCCCACAGCATGTTTGTTAGAGGATGTGCGGGGTCGATACCAGTTGGGCTGGCATGATATGAGTTACCGTATGGAGATCACGGGTGAGCAGAATAGTGTGTAAATTGCAAATCGCTTGGGGCGATCCATAACCCCGTTGGGGGGCTAGAGTTTAATTCCTTGGAAAAAAGGTTTCCTGCCTGCGCTCCGCGGTCTAGTCTGCGGCGGGGATTCACACTGCACCCTGCACGAGCCTCTCTCCTCCCTCCTCCCTTCTCCACCTATGTCTCTCTCTCCCTTCTCTTCCCCACCTCTCCCTTCCTCTCTCTCTCTCTCTTTCTCTCCTTTCCTGCTTCCCCCTCATCTTCCGATTGCCTGTGTGTTTTTGGCTTCGGAAATGGCCGGCTGGCCTTGCGAGGATGCATGCTCTACGCTTGTGCCCGATATTCTAGGCATCGCTCCTGTGAGGGAAGGCGCATGCTGTGTTGGTTCACCCACTGGGCAGGCGCACCTAAAGCCGCATGCCGTGTTGGTTCAGAACAGCGTTCCCGAGAAAAGCGGGTGGTCTGACCAGCCTTGCGGCGCCACGCCGAGTGAGCCGAACGGCCTGACCAGGGGTGGGGGATACGTTGTCCTAAATTTCCGGAGGACCGCGCAGACCTCCGAACGTTTCTGCCTTCGGGGGCGGCAGAGAGGGGTGTGATGACGAAGGGGGGGTGGATATCATGGCGGGGGCCATGATGTTTCCCCAGATTTTGCGCAGGGCGCCTCTTCTCTTCTCAGTGCGTCCCTGGCCCCCCCGCCGGACCGCGCACGTGTCGCCGGTCGTGAGGTGCCACCCGCCCCCTCTTGGTCACGCCCCCCTCTTGGCCTGGCCGCCCCCCGAGGTCTCTCTTGCAGCTGCCGCTGCCTCCCGC
>CAUYUJ010017508.1:212500-233888 GCA_963575745.1 Prorocentrum cordatum | reverse complement strand
CTCTCCCTTTCTCTCCCCATATCTCTCCCCCTCTCCTTTTTTTCTCTCTCACTCTCCCTCTCTATCTCTCTTCCTGTCTCTCTCCCCGGTCTCTCCCTATCTCCACCCTCCATTTCAATTCACCTGGTCCGCCGCTGGACACATATGTAAATGCAACTATACCCTGGATGGTGCCTGATCTCAAGCCCCCTCGCGTCGTCCGCGACGTTCTCCAGGGCCCCCCCCAGCGACGACCGCCCTGCAATTATGGCCACCTCCTCCAGCGCCGCCGCCTCTGCGTCGGGCCACGAGCCGAGGACGACCATCTTCCTCCATCGAAGGCAGTGGCCATCCATCCACCCGCGGCGCCCTGACCTCCAGCTCGGCCCGCCCCGCCACCGCCACTCAGGGTCAGATGAGGAACCAATGTACGCGCCCCTTAGCCCCGCGCAGTGGCGGCGGAGGGTCTCGCCCACCCGCCGTCGCAACTCGTTAGCGCTAACGCCCAACAATGGGCCTAGGTCCGTCGCGACGATCTCAGCATGAAGACGCGTGGCGCGCGCAATGACGTCGAGGCTATCGCTCTGGGCATATTCCCATTGTAGATCTCTGGTGGTCAGTAAAGCGGGTGGCATTGCTCGCAAGGCGAAGAAAAAATCATGCTGCGAGCCCTGAGGATGCCCCTCTCGGAGGGATTCCTCAGGGCCCCTTCTTCTCCTGTCGTGGCTCCCCGCGCGCGGCGCGACAATGCCGCCCGAGAAACAGACCGCCTGAAGCTCGCGTCGTTCTTCTGGAGCGAGGGGGCGGGCCCACCTTCCGAAAAAGGAAGCGAACCGGGACCCAGCAGTCGCTCCGCCGGCGGCCGCCGCTGTCGCCGCTGCCAAGCCTGCGTCCTCCACGGGCGCTGCGTCCGCCGCGCCCACGTCCCCCACGTCGTCCTCCACCACGTCTGCCACGACGTCCGGCGCGCCTGCGCCCACTGACCAGGGGGGGGCGCGCTCGGCGACCGCCGCGGGGCCAGCGGCAGCCACGCCGCCAGCCCTGGCAGCGCGGGCTGCGCCTGCCACGTGGGCTGCTGCAGCGCTGGCCGCGTCAGCCGCGCTGCTGGCCCCTCCTGCAGTGCAAGCCCATCTGTCAGCGCGGTTAGCCCCAACCGCGCCAGCCACGTCAGCTCCAGCGCCTGCTGTGGCAGCTGCGTCGGCCCCCCCTCCAGCGTCTGCCCCGCTGTTAGCGTTATTAGCCCCAGCAGTCGCGTTGGTCGCAATGCCACTGTTAGCCCCAACAATGTTGAGGCAGTCGTTCAAACGACGACGCACCTGTCGTTGGCGCTGCCTGCGAGCTGCAGCGTCGCCATCATCCAGCTGGGGACTTCTGGCCAGCAGGCCCGCAGCGAACCATGGCTCAGGCGTGGCTGCAGCGAGGCGCGGCGGCCTCGCAGGCGAGGCGGGCGAAGTGAAAGCGCGGCTGCGCACTGCGCGGACGACGCCTGGCGCCGACGATGCAGCTGCAGGCGCCAGCAGTGCAGATGCCGGCGCCGGCTTAGCGGCAGGCGCTGGCGACGCAGCAGTCCAGCGCGCGAGCCCCGGGCGGGCCGCCTGCTCCTCCGCGCCCTCGTCGTCCGACAGCAGTAGCCCCAGCAGTTGATCTCCAAGCCTGGCCCTGCTTAGCGCCGGGCGAGCTGGCCGCTGAACACCGCCATCATCGCCCGACAGCAATCGCCCCAGCAGCTCATCTCCAAGACTGGCCATCTACGCTGAGATCGCTGCGCGAGCCAAAACGGCCGCGGGGAAGCAGCGCAAGCTGCGCGGGGCGACGAGGAAGAGAAGGAGGTGGTGGGAGGAGGGGAGGAGGAGGAGGAGGAGGAAGGGGAGGCCGAGACACAAGAGGCAACGGGGATTGGAGGTGGAGGAGGAGGAGGCGGAGGAGGAGGAGGAGGGGGAGGAGGAGGAGGAGGAGGAGGAGGAGGAGGAGGATGGCGGGGGCGCGGGATGCCCGCCTGCTGCGCCCCCATTGTCGCAGCGTCGCATTGGACGCCGCAACAAGGGGGAGGGGATAGCGAGGAGCGAGGGTCAGCAGCGAGCCCACTGGGGGCCCTCTCCATGGAACCCTCCTCTTGCTCAGAGTATTGGGGGGGGGGGCCTCTTGGGGCCGCCTTCCTGTGGGCATCGATCAATCAGATGCAGCGGTGGTGGTGGTGGTGGCGGTGGTGGCGGGGGGCTTAAAGAACCCTTCCCCCCCCCCACCCCCCCCCCCCCCCCACGCACGCACGCGCACACACACGCGCACGCACACATGCACACACACAAACACAACTACAAGAAGCACACACACACACGCACCACCACCCCCCACCCAGGACACACACACGCGCACACGCACGCACGCACGCACGCGCACACGCACGCGCACACACATACAAACACACACACACACACACACGCACACGCACGCACGCACGCACGCATGCACGCACACACACTCTCACACACACACACAGACACAGACACAGACACACACACACACACGCACACTTCTCTCTCCGGGACGATCGATTTCGCTTCCTGGGCGGCTTTGACTAAATAATATCAATATTTTTCATAGCGGGAACGCAAAATAAAACATTGCTTCTCAGAGGAGGGCCCTGAAAGTACGCGACAACATTTCTCAGGCAGGGCACCTCGGAGCATGTTGGAAGCCATATCTGGCGATCTGCGGTGCGGTGGGACGGAGGAGGAGGCCATCTGGGGGCGGGCATCACTGGCGGCCCTCGTCCTTTCGCCATCTTGGGCAATCTTTGGCGCTCTAAAGAATCGGCCAAACCCTTGCCGCCTTATACATGTGTATGAGTATGTATATATGTATATATATATATATATATAAGTTTGTATAGGTCCAGGGGGGGGGGGGGAGGGGGAGAGGTAAAAAACCAGGTCCAGAGGGGGGGGGGTAGGAGGGGGAGGGGTAAAAAAAACCCTCCCAAGGGGAAGAAGGAGGTTGGAAGAGGAAACTCTTTAGGCCACCTACGCCCTAAAGGGCCGGTGGGATTCGCTAGTAGTAGACAGACCACCTGCGGCCAGAGGGCGGCGGCAATAGTCGCGGTGGCGTTGGAGCGGCGGCACTGGTGGCGGGAGCGGCAGCAGTGGCGGTAGCAGAGCGGCAGTACTGGGGCGGGGCAGCAGTGGTGGTGGTGGTGGCGGCGGCGGCGGTTGGCGGCGGCAGCGAGCAGCAGCGGCGGCGGCGGGCTGCTTCTTCGCCCTGCCCTCCCTGTGGCCCAGGTGGGCAGCGCTGGGCAGGCGCTGCTGGGCCTGCCGGCGACTGGTGGCGCGCAGGCGTCGCTCGAGAAGGCGTTGTTGCTGGGGCTAATAATCACTGCCGCCCCCCCCCCCCTCCCCCGCAGCAGCCGCCGCCCCCCCCCCGCCTCCCATGGCGGTTGGCGGTGGCGCGGGGTCGAGGCAGGGGGGGGCGGCGGCTCGTTGGGCGGGCTAGAAGGTGGCGTACGACATGCTGATCGGCGACGCCCCGGTGCCTGGGTGGTCCGATCCGCAATCGCAGCAGGACTTGCTGGTTGGGAAAGACAAGGGGGGGCTGGTAGGTAGCTCCCCCTTAACCCTGGGCCCCTCCTCCCCCAGAGGCCGCTTGCTACCAACAACCTGGGGTGGTAGTGGGGGCAGGATGGGCCGGCCGCCTGCTACAAACCTGGGGCTAGACATCACCCCCCCTGCCTGGCCACCTCGCGAGGACCAGCTGGAGACCCGGGTCTTGGAGGCGCTAAGCGCGGAGCACCGGCGGCGCCAGTGGGCGGCGGTGGTCGAGGAAGACCGCCGTCTCGCGACCTTGCCGCGCGCGCACTGGCTGTCGACTTATCCGAATAATCTCATTCCATCGAAGCTCTTGACGGGGTGGGGCATGAACTGGTGGCTCGGCGGCGTGGCGGCTGTGCAGGATAGGGCTAATAGCTTGGACTGGGACATCCTGGTGGACTGCCTCGGCGCCGGGCCTGGAGGCGGGGCGCGGCAGTGGGCGGCAGGGCTAAGGGACCCAGTCCACTTGCCAGCATCGTGGAATTACCACGGGGTCGCGCAGCAGCTGAGGGGTGCGATAAGAACCCTGGCTGCGGCGCCGCGTGGGGCTAAGGTGCTCATCTTCTGCCGCCAGGGGGAGTACCGGTCGGCGTGCGTGGCTGCTGTGTGTCTCTGCGCCATGGGGCTAATGAGGGTTGAGCAAGCGGTGCGCCTCGTGCGCGCGAGCCGCCCCCAGGCCCTCCCACCTGGCAACTCGCGCGCCATGGAGGACATCGCGAAACTCGAGAAGCTCTGGGAGAACGAGGGCGAGGCGCTAAGGCATGCGGCTGCGGCAGGCGCCACCAGGGCTCGCGGGCGGCTGGGGGGTGAGGAGGGGGAGGGGGGAGGGGGGGGAGGAGAAGGAGGAGGAGGAGGAGGGCGACGACGACGAGGACGAGGGCGAGAACGAGAAGGACGAGGACAAGGTGGAGGAGGAGGACGAGGAGGGAGGAGGAGGAGGGAGGAGGACGAGGTGAGGAGGAGGGAGGAGGAGGAGAAGGAGGAGGAAGAGGACGAGGAGGACAAGGAGAGGGGGGAAGAGGAGGAGCAGGAACGTGAGGGGTCGGAAGAGAAATAGGAGGAGGAGGATGGGGGGAGGGAGGAGGATAAGGAGGAAGAGGACAAGGGGGATGATGACGAGGACAGGGGGGGAGGAGGAGTGGACGGGCAGGAGGAGGCGGGGGAGGAGGAAGACGATGAGAGGGGACGATGATGTGATGAGGAGGTGAAGAGGAGGAAGAGGAGGAGGGGAAAAAGAGGAGGAGGCAGATGATGAGGGGGCGTAGTTCGTTCCAGGCAGAGTGATGAGGGGGGGGCCCCTGCTGCTGTCCCCCCTGTCTTCCATCTCCATCTCCTCGTCCTCCTCGTCCTCCTCGTCCTCCTCCTTCTCGTCCTCCTCGCCCCCCCCAACTTGGCTCCTCCTCCTCCCCCCCTCACCTGCTGCTGCTGCCCCCCTCCCCCAGGCTTCGACGAAGCCCAGTTGCCCTTGGGGGGGGCCGCCGTCACCGTGGCCTTCGAGCGCGGGTGCGCTCGCGTGAAGGGCGAGAGGGAGGCGGGGGGCTAAGTTTCGGCGGGGCGCCGCCGCCGCGGGCGCCGCCGGAGCTAAGGTATAAGCGGACAGACGGCGCCTGGTTGCCGCGGCGAATGTGGGAGAAAAGGTGGAAGAGACATAGATAGGGAGTAAGAGGGGGGAGGAAAGGGGGGGGGAGGAGGAGGAGGAGGAGGAGGAGGAGGAGGAGGAGCAGGATGAGGAGCCTCCCCCTGACGACGAGACGACTACCATGCTTTTTATACCCGAAGGCTAGGGGCAAGAAACAGTACCGAGTTCAAAGGCAAACAAGACGACGCGTCAATCATCTTCTTGTGTTTTCCATCGGCGGGCTTTAGCAACACCACGCCAGTGCCCTCGCCGCCCCCCCCCCCAAAAAAAAAAAAAAAAAAAGAGGGCCCCAGGGGGGGCATCATCTATAGGCAGGGGGACGCGCTTGTCCAAGGCAAGCGCATATTCAATTATTAAATGAGAGGAGGAGGAGCAGGAGGAGGGGCCAGGAAGAGAGAGGAGCAGGAACAGGAAGAAAGGAGCAAGTCATATCTGACTCGACATTATTTCCTGGCGCGTTCCCCCGCAGATTGGATTCCATGTGATCTTAGCCCATCCATGCGATCTTAGCCCCCATCGCGCGTTCAATTCCATTAGATCCCATGCCCCCCAGCAAGTGAATGAGAGCCCCAGGAGGGTTGAATCCTAGGTGCCAGATGCAGGTGGGCTAGGTGCCAGTTAGCGCGGTTAGACTTTCCTCCTGCTCCTCCTGCTCCTCCTCCTCCTCCTCCTCCTCCTCCTCCTCCTCCTCCTCCTCCTCCTCCTTCTCCTCGAAAGAGCGTCGACTCGGCTTGGGAACTGCGCGTGGCAGCCAAACTCTGAAAGTATGGGGGGGGGAGGGGGAAGGAACGGCGGGACGGAAGGGGAGAGACGGAAGGAGTGGAGGACACGGAGGGGAGAGAGGAGCTTTTTTCCTTCCAGTCGCGCGGGCGCGGGTCAAATTACTCGCGTCCAAAACCGCCCGTCGACGCGACAAACGCCAGCCAATTTGGCCGCGATGCGCAGAAGAGTGCATTAGAATATTGCTTGCGCAGAGCAGGTACGGAGGTAGAGGTATGGATGTATGGAGGAATGGTGGTATGGATAAGAAGAGAGTAAGGAGGAGTGGAAGCATAAAACTCTGAACGCATGTAGGTGCATGCAGCTATGGGCGCGCGCGGGCATGGATGAAGGGCCGCATGGATGCGTGGAGTCTGAGAGTGTGGGACTATGGATATGTGGATGTATGGTGTTACATGGTCAAGGACATCTGGAGGCATGGAACTATATATACACACAGATATAAACATATCTGATGTAACCATATTATAACCATCGCGCGCTTCGCGAGCGCTCAAGTTCTAGCTAGGCCCGACAGGCTAACGCATGGAATATCACTTGTTGAATCGCCTTGTGCATCTAACGACCTTGTTGGAGTCCCTGCGCAAGCCTCGGAAGCGTATAGAAGGGGAAATGCGGAAACCACATAATCATCAATTTCCTTTAGGTGTTCGATGATTTGGGACCCTCGAAGGCTTCCTGGGATATTTGTTCGATGGTGACGGGGGCCTTAATGATGGTCTGATGTGCAAAAATAAACGGGGGGTCAATTTAAATTGGCCTGGCGAAGGACCCAACCAGATGCAGTTGTGAGCACCGCTGTTGTAGCCATCGTCTTCGGTGGAGCCCCCTTGTAGGGCCACGAAGCGTTGTACTGTGTGGGGGAGACGCATGCGGACTACGCCACTGGAACATTTGGTGGAGCCCCCTTGTAGGGCCACGAAGCGCTGTACTGTGTGGGGGAGACGCATGCGGACTGCACAATTGAGACCTTCGGTGGAGCTCCCTATGGGGCCACGAAGCGCTGCACTGGTGGGGGAGACGCATGCGGGCTGCGCCTCTGGGACCTTCGTCGGAACTCCCTGTGGGGCCACGACGCGCTGTACTCGGTGGGTGAGACGCATGCGGGCTGCGCAATTGAGACCTTCGGTGGAGCTCTCTATGGGGCCACGAAGCGCTGTACTGGGTGTGGCGGACGCATGCGGGCACGCCCACTGGGGCCTTTGGTGGAGGTCCATAAAACCCTCTCGGGCCATCCTGTGCGCCTCCGGCGCCGTCTTGGGGCCCTCTTGGGCCGATTTGGGGCCGTTTTCAAAGCCTCCGGGGCTGTCTTGCAACGGAAAATATGACCTCTGGGGCCGTTGTGGAGCGTCGGAAAATTTAAAAGGCGAGAACATGGAAATCCTTCAAAAACCTTTGGATAAGCAACAAGTTGTGCCTCCCGGGGCTCATTTGGAGGCATCTTGGAAGTTTCTGGGGGCGTCTTGGAGGCCTCTTGGATAGTCAAGGGCTAATTCTGGCCGCCTTGGCCGTCTTGGCCGCCATTGGTCGTTCCCGCGGTCTGGAAACGCCATGTTTGGCGATCCGCAAGCCGTATCCGGGCGATCTTACGGCGCCCCCGGCGCCCCAGCAGAACCCCCGGAACACCCCAGTCCCCCAATGGGGACACAGGTCACGGACGGAAAACCGTAGGTTTTCGCTCGAAGAGGTTCCCAGGAGGGCTCCAGGGTCCAGCAAAAGGCACCAAGAGGCCCCCAGGAGGCCCAGAAGACGCTCCAAGACAAATTCAAAGAAACGTCCCAAAAAGGTCTAAACGCACTGCAAACTCGCTCTGCGGATGAAGCCGGGAGGCGCGGTACCGGCCAGATGTCAGGGGATATGTAGGACCCCCGAGTAGGAGTTCCACTTTGATGAAACACAATTTTTGTAATTCCCTCTCCTTTTTTCCCAAACCCTCGATCTTTGAGAGCTGGAAGCGGGAAAACGTGAGAAGGCGAAAAACATAGGAAAAACCATTGGAAATCAACGATGTTACCCTCTTTGGGCTCTCTCGGGACGGCTCTCGCAGCTCTCTTGGGTTGTTCTTGGAGCCTCGTCGGGGTCTGTTTGGGGCCTCTCAAGGATCGGGGGTGTGCTGGGGGCCTCTGGGGGGTCCCGGAGGCCTCTCGGAGGTCTCTGGAAGCCTCCTGCTCCCGCTCTTGGGCCCATCTTGGGCCTGTTCTGGGGTGGTCTGGGGCTGTGCTGGGCGCCTCTTCGGGAGTGTTGGAGCCTTCTTGGCCCGTCTTGGGGCCGTCCTGAAGGTATCTTGGGTGGTCTTGGGGCGGTCTTGGGAAGCTCTTCGGCGCTCTTGGGCCGTTGAAGCTCGAAAACGCGAGAAGTCAAAAACATTGAAAAGACAATTGAACATAATACGACCTTGGCCTCTTCGGGCCGTACCGTGATACCTATCAGACTTCTTGGGGTCTCTTGGAGGCCACCTGGGAGCCTCGAGAGACGTCGGAAGGCTGACTTGGGCTGCTCGGGAGCGTCTTGTGCCATCCTTTCGCATTCTGGGGGCTCCTGGGGGGTGTCTTGGGCCCTCCTGGAGCGCTGTGGAGGCTGCCCGGAAAGGCTGGGGAGCGGTGTCGGGAGCGTCCCCGAGATGTGGCCATATCTTTTCAGCGCCTTCCGGGAGCATTTTCCCGGAACGCGCTCGTGGCAGGGCACCCACGTCCGAGGACGTTGGCATGGGAAACCGCAGCGCGTGATCATTCCAGCGCGTTCCGGCGAAGACCGTCCGGAACGCGCTTGGGCAAGCGCTGGGTTTGGGGAACCGTTCAGGCAGTTTGGGATGATCGGGGCAAGAGGCGGAAGCCATCCTCATAAGACATGCAGTCTGCCTGGAGCCGTCTTGCAGAAAACACAAGAAAAATGAGACCCTGCAGTCGTTCCTGGAGCCGTCTTGGAGCCCGCTTGGGCTGCCCTGGAGCCTGTTGGAGCCCTCTGCGGAATGGTCTTGGAGCCCGCGCCGAGGATCTGGAAAATGTCCGGGACCATCGCGGCGGCCTCCGAGGCCCGGGACGCCGAAACCCAATAAAAACAAAGGGGAAATGAGCCCCGGTACTCCCATGGAGTGTCGGGCAGCTGTTTTCGGGCCCCTGGGCTAGAAACATCGCGCGCGCTTCGCGCGCGCTCAGGTTCTAGCCCAGGCCGGGGGGGCGCTGGACGATCTTGGACAACGCTATCAAGCACAGGCGCGCGACGGCATCTGAGGAGCTTCTGGGGTGTTCCGCATGCTTCGTCAACTGGCTGTTGGAGGCACCTCTTGGGTGCTTCTTGGGGGGGCGTCTGAGGGTCCCTTGGGGGCATCGGTTCTGCAATCTGAAGCCGTCAGTGGCCGTCTTGGCTGCGTGGAGGCCCGACTTGAGGCCACCTGCGGCCAGATTGAGACAATCCGGAAGCCTCCCGGGGGCCTGCTGGAAGCAGTTTCGGCGCATCGAGGGCTCTCTTGGGCTATTTTAAAACCTCTTGGACGTCTCCTAGGGGCCTTTTAGGCCCTCGGGAAGCTTTTGGGGTCCTCGTCGGACCACTTGGGGGCCTCTTGCGGCCTCCTGTGGGCCTTTTGGGGGGAACGCTCTGCTGTTGGGTCGCGTTCCCCTTCTTGGGCCTCTCTTGGGGCTCTTGGGGCCCTCTCGGGCCGTCTTGGGCGCCTCAAGCACCGTCTTGGGGCCCTCGCGGGCAGTCTTGGGGGTCTCTTGGAGACCTCTTCCTCTATATTGGAGCGGTATTGGAAGCCTCTTGGGCCGTCTTGGAGCATCGGGATGCCAAAAGGCAGAAAAAACATGAAAACCCGTCAAAGCCCAATCTTAACACGATGAGTTGTGCCTCTTGGGGCCATCTTGGGAGATTTCTTGGAACCTCGTCGGCCCTCTGAGGAATTTCTTGGGGGCCTCTTGGATCCGATTGGGGGCCTCTTGGGACTTCCCGAGAACCTCACGGGGTAGAAAGCTCGGATTCTCGGTTCGTGTTTCCCTTCTTGGGCCTCTCTTGGAGCCGTCTTGGGGCCCTCTCGGGTCGTCTTGGGCGCCTCAGGCACCGCCTTGGGGCCCTCGTGGGCCGCCCAGAGCCCTCTTGGAAGCCTCTTCGGCTATCTTGGAGCTGTCTTGGAGGCCTCTTCCTTCTCCTCGTCCCCCTCCTCCTCCCCACTCCAGCTCTCTCTCCTCCTGATCTCCTCCTCCTCCTGCAGCGTGTTCTGGAAGGCTCTCGCCGGAACATGCTGTGCACAAGTGCTGTCACTGCTCCCGCCACCGTGCCCTGGGTGGTGGGTCAGAGGCCTCATGGGTGTTAGTTTGGATCTCGTGGTTGGCCTGTCGGGGACGTCGTGAAGGCAGTTTCGCAGCTTCTCGGTAGCCGTTTTGGGACCGTTGTGGGGCCTCCTCGGGGCTGTTTTGTGGCCTCTTCAGGCCTCGTTCGGGCCTCCTGGGTGCCTCTTGGAGGCCTCCTGGGGCCTCTTGGGGGCTCCTTAGGTCCTCCTGGGGCACTCTTCAAGCGGGAGGGTCGAATTTTGGAGTCGTGGTCCCCCTCTTGGGCGCATCTTGGGGTCGTCTTGGGGCTCTGTGGGGCTGTCTTGGGCGACTCTGGGGCCGTCCTGGGGCCCTCTTGGACCGTCTTGGGGCGCTCTTGGGGGCCTATTGAGCCGTCGTGGAACGTCGGACAGCCGAAAAAGCTGGAAGGTCAAAATCGTTCGAAAACCTTCGTAAAATTGACGATCTCGGCCTCTTGAAGCGCTCTGGAGAGGCGTCTTGAAGCGTCGTGGAGTGCCTTGGGGGGCCTCTCGGGCCGTCTTGGGCCTTTCTTGGGCGTCATGGAGCGGTCTTTCGGCGACTCGGGGCCCGCTTGGGCCGTCTTGGGAGCCTTTGGAGGCCCTCCTGGATTTTTTTGGACCTCCCCGGCCGCCCCGTCCTCCCATGGGGGGTCGGAGGCGGCGGCCTCCGAGGCTCAGGACGCCCGAAGATTGACAAAAACCGCCGTCGTGATTTTTCCAAGACGTCGGAGGTCCAGGTCGTGCTTCCCGCCTCCCCAGACCTCCGACGTCGTAATTTTTGCGACCTCGGGCCCAGGAATCGATTGGGAAAACGCACATGGGAAGGCAAGAAATGATGGACCCATCATTTCGTACCTGTGCCTTGATCAGTGGGACGGGCTTCGCACCGCCGCACATCACAAGACACGCTCGAGCGGATCCAGCCATGGCGACGTCGGGGACTGCAGAAGGTCGCAAGGACACGGAATCTGAAAGGAAGAGAGAGAAAGATAGAGAGAAAGAGAGGCAGAGAGAGACAGACAGACAGAGAGCGAAGGAAAGAGAGAGAGAGAGAGATGGAGAGAGAGAGAGAGAGAGAGAAAAAAAAAAGACAGAGAGAGAGAGAGAGGCAGAGAGAGGCAATGGAGAGGAGGCGAGCTTGAGTCAACGAAAGTCGCAGGGAAGGGGGCAGGGGGAAGAAGGCCAGAGAGCGCTGAAAGATACAAATACTGGAACCCTCTTGGGATTTTTTGGGGGCCTCGTCCGGCCGCTCGCTGGGAGTTTGACGTAGCTTCTCGGGAGCCTCTGAACCTGTCGGGGGCCTCTTGGAAACAGGTTCGAAGCATTTTGGGGCCCGATTTGGGGCTTCTCGGGGCCTCCTTTGGGCCTCTTGGGGGTCTCTTGGGGCCTCTTGAGGGGCCTCCTTGGGGCCTCCTGGCGGCCTCTTGGGGCGGAAAGCTCGAGCTTGCGGTTCGTGGTCCCCCTCTGGGCCCCCTCTTGGGCCCGTCTTGGGGCCCTCTTGGGCCATCTTGGGCGCCTCTTGGGCCGTCTTGGGGCCCTCTTGGGCTGTCCTGGGGCCCTCTGGGAAGCTTCTTGGGCCGTCTTGGGGCGGTCTTGGGCGCCTCTTGGGCCGTCCTGTAACGTCGGAAAGCCCAAAAGACAACTTTGTTGAAAATGTACGTTTTACGAAGGGAATGGGCAATTTTTGCGTCTAGGGGCCCTCTTGGGACGCATGTTGGAGGCTTCTTGGGGCCTCTTGGGGGCGTCCTTGGACGTCTGGAGGCCATCTTCAGCATCTCGGAGCCCTCCCTCTTGGAAGTTTCTTGGGCCGTCTTGGGCGCTTCTTGGGCCGTCTTGTCTGACTGGGGAGGCCTCCGGCAAGCCCCGACGAGCCTCCGGGCCCCCCGGGGCGCACATTTGTGGTCGAGGTCCCGGCCCCGGGCCCCCGGACCCGGTGCGCCGTTATATGTATACGTATATACATGCATGTTCACCCACGTACATGCGTGCATACATACAGCATGCATGACATACTTTTACAGTATGCGTGCACGTGCGTACAGACATGTACGTACACATAACTACGGACATACGCAACCTATGTCTTGTTGTTTGGTGTTTTGGAAAGCCCCCCCCCAGCTTCTGAGCAGGCCGCCCCTCTCGCCCCGCTAGCTTGCGTTCGCCGCCGAGACAATGCGCCCCCACTCCATCACTCCCAGGATGGGGCCTCCAACGTGCCGCCAGGGCTCCGCGGGAAACAGCATCTTCGTATGCGCTCGTCTTCGGCGGCCCCTCCGTACTCCTCTGGCATCGACAAGTTCGGCCCCCTGGCGGCCACTTCCAAGATGTCTGCAAAATGACGCGAGTAAGCGCGAACAAAATCAGAATCAGAATTGTTGGAGAGCTGGCTAGCGTTTGAATGACCAGGCTTCAGACCAGCAATCATACCATCGAAAAGGTCTGGACGGGCACCAATGAAGCAAGCAACTCGGCGGGCGTCCCTAGGCAAGGTTTCCAGTGAGATAAACATGACGTTGGGGAGCTCTGCCCAGCTCTGGAAGTGCCTCCCTTTGCACGGCTCCCTCTTCATCTTGCCTGCAAACTCAATAAACTGCTGCCAAGAGAAGCCGCTGCACGATCGATCCTGGCAGGGTTGCTCGTTTCGACCAACAATTGCACATCCTCTGGAGGTTGCGCCTGTATAAGCTGTGGACAGCCGCAGATGGCTCGCGGTACACGTAGATCGTTTTATTCAAGACGCTGCCGTCCCCGAGTCCGTGCTTGACCCCAGGCTTGTTCTCGAAGCGCATATCGAGACCGCCCTCGTGCCAGAGGTAGTCGATGAAAAAGCTGCTCCCCGACCCTCCGGGCGAGACCACCCGCGGGGGCCTGGGCGTGCGGCCCGGCTCGTGCCTGCACGCCGGTGCGGGCGCTCCGAGGGGAGGTCCCGGCCTCGGTGCTGGAGGTGGCACCGCCAGCGTCGTCGGTGCTGAAGGCGTCGCCGTCGTCGGCGGCGGTGCCTGGAAGAAGAAGAAGAAGAAGGGTGGGGAGGAGGAGGAGGAGGAGGAGGAGGGAGGAGGAGGAGGAGGAGGAGGGGGAGGAGGAGGAGGAGGGGAAGGAGGAGGAGGAGGAGGAGGAGGAGGAGGAGGAGGGAGGAGGAGGAGGGGGAGGAGGAGGAGGGAGGAGTGAGGAGGAGGAGGAGGAGGAGGAGGGGGAAGAGGAGGAGGAAGAAGAAGCGCTACCTATACGACGACCCTGCGGGTGAAAAGGAGGTTGGGGGGGAGGGGGGCCAGCAGTGGGCAACAGCGGTGATTGTTGCGTTGCCGCTCGCTCTTGGGAGCCTGGGTGTCGATGTCGCTCGACCGCACAATCGATATCACTATTCAGCTCACGATCGATTTCACGATCGATGCCACGATCGGTCTCGCTATCGATCTCACTATCGATCTCACAATCGATTTCGTCATCGGTATCACTATCGTTTTTCGCACCAGCGGGACACCGGCGGGACACCGCGCGCCATCGTTTGCCGGAGTGAGAATCATTTGGTCTGGCCGGGGCCCAGCCACAAGCGGGACAATGGCGGGACACCGGCGGGACACCGCGCGCCACCGCTTGCCGGAGGGAGAATCATTTGGTCCGGCCGCGCCTCAGCCACAGGAGACGTTCCTCTCGCCCGCCCACGGAGCTTCGCCTCGCCCGCACGCACGGCACGCACGAGCACGAAACCGAAGCCGATTTCCTGGTGGGGGGCTCTGCGTTCCATTTCGATCTCACCCCCCAACCTCCGATAAGCATAAACTTTTGGCGCTCCGCACGGCTTTCTTGGATCCGCGCCGAAAACCCCCCTCTGGCGCGCGGAGCGCGCCAGGGGCGGAGCCGAAGGCGCTGCCAGGGGGGTCCCAGCGCGGATCCAAGAAATCCGCGCGGAGCGTCAAAAGCTTACAGTCTGGGCGTTGCCCTAAGGAACCCTAAATAAGGAACGAGGCCCCTTTTTCCATAAGTTAAACTTCGATTTCCGATCGAAAGCATAAGGAAAACCTGAGGCAAGCTGCGAAACACTTGAGGAACGCGGAGCCCCTCCCCAACGAAAAGGGTTCCTTCTTCAGGGCCCCGACTGTATGTTTGTAGCGTTTCTTCGTCTTCGAGCGCCTGAGGCCCAGGTCTTGGCGGAAGCGGCAGTGCAGGCGGCTCCAGTCGCGACTCAGGGGATGGCGCTCGCGGCGACGGCTCAGGACGTGGCCCAAGTGCCGCCACACCACGCGCACTCCCGATCAGGGTGCCGGCTCGTTCGCACAGCGGCACACTTGCCAAGACACACAGCGAAAACCCAGCAGGCGGATAAAGCCAGCGAGCATGTCCCCGTGCTGGGCCCCAGAACGTGGACATGTTCGGGACGCGGTCGCTGGAGCCTCACATGACTTGAACCGGGGCCTGGACCAGAGCTTGGGCCGAATGACTACGGATCAGGGCCTGTGCCTGGGTCGCGGGTCAGGGGCGTCTTGGATGCCTCTCGGGGCCTCGCGGATTGATTCTCAGGGGCCCTTGGAAAGCCTCTGCGGAGTCTCCTGGGGGCTTCTCGGGAGCCTCTCGGGAGCCTCTGGGGGCCTCTTGGGAGCGTCCCGGAGGCCTCCTGGAGGGTCTTCGGGGCATATTGGGGGCCACCCCGCACGGTAGTGCACCCACCCTTCTTGGCACCCTCTCGGGGCCCCTCTCGGGGCTCCCTTGGGACCCTCTTGGAGCTCTCTTGGGCCGTTTTGAACGCCCCTTGGACGGTCTTGGCACCCTCTCGGGGCCGCCTTGGGGCTCTCTTGAGCGTCTTGTGGCCTCCTTCCGCCGTTTTGGACGTGGTGAAGATCCAAGGAAGCGAATTTTGGGGCAATGTTGGCCTCCTGGGGCCCTCTTGGGGAGCCTCTTGGACCCCTCTTGGAGCGTCTTGGACGCCTCTTGGCCCTTCTGGAGGCCATCTTGGGGCGTCTCGGAGCGCTCCTGACGTCCTGGAGGCTTCCGGGGCAGTCTGGCTGGGCGCTCTTGGAGCACTCGCGGGCGGACTCGGAGCCCCCTGGGGCTCTCGATAAGCTCGCAGCTCCGTTTTGGTAACCCAACAATGGTTTTAGATAGGGTAGATAGATATCAACGGCGTGGGCCGAGCAGAAACGGATTTCCGGCAAGGACGCTCAAAGCGGTGAAAGGAATGCAGTCAATGGAATGGCAGCGCTGGAAACCGGATGCGAGAGCTATGCAACTCAAAGTATTGCCAGCTGCAGTGAGCGAAACAAATGCAAGGCAATGCGATGGACCACAGTTGAAGTCAACGTAGAGCAATGTGAGCCAATGCGTGCGAAGCACGAAGCAATATACATGCACATGCGACACACGCAAAGCAACGCAGTGCAATGCGATGCAACGCAGTGCACTGGAAAGAACCGAGCGACCCCCAGGGCCCACGGGAACTCCCAGATCCCAGGGACGGGGAACCCGAGGAAAGATCACGAGGAAAACCAGGCCAGTCCTCGGGTCTCGTGCGCAAGATCAGGGGAGGGGCGAGAGAAACACGAGCGGGGCAGAGGGGAGAGGGAGCCGCGAGGGCCCGGCCGGACGGAGGGACGAGAGAAGACTCGGGCAGGGGCGGGTAGAGGGAGGAGGAGGAGGAGGAGGAGGAGGAGGAGGAGGAGGAGGAGGAGGAGGAGGAGGAGGGAGGAGGAGGAGGAGGAGGAGGAGGAGGAGGGAGGAGGGAGGAGGAGGAGGAGGAAGAGGAAGGAGGGAGGCGGGATCGTACATGCCGGCACGCCCTTCTCACGGACCGCGTCACCCAGGGAGCGCCGCCCAGGGGCCCCAGAAGGAAGGCCCGCTTCACAGGGCGTCGCCGCGACAACTGCGGGACGCCCCTTGCATGGACTGTGGCCCCTGGGAGCTCCGCGTATGGTACCAGGATGACAATTCGCACGGCGCCCCTCCGCCAATTTCGGCATGCCCTTCGCAGGATCGTGCCCCACCTAGAGCTCCACCGACGGCCCCTCAGACCAAGGTTCGCATCCAACCCGCCCAAGTCAGCACACCCCTGACACGATCGTTTCCTGCAGGGAGACTCACCTACAACCCAGGGAAACCTCTCTTGGTGTCTGCCCGCCCATTTCGGCACCTCTCACATGGATCGCGTCCCACGGGGAGCACAGCCGACGGCTCCAACCGGAAGGGTCGCATAGCGTCCCTCCACATATTGCGGCACACCCCTGACGCAGACCGTGCCCCGAAAAGAGTTCCACTTATGGCACCAAGTGGGCATCTTCGCATGGCGCCCGCACACCTGTTTCGTTTCTTGCCTTGTCCTTCTCATCGCCCTCCTCGAGGCTTCACCTCGTCGCGACGAGACGACAACGACGACGACCACCACCACCTCAACGACGACTCTCGACGAAGACAACGACGACGACGACGAAAAAGACGACGACCGCGACTGATGTAACGACGACGACCGCGAAGACAGTGCCGATTACCAGGACAACGACCACGACGAAAACAATCACGACGACGGCGACCACAACCTCGACGACAACGACCACCTCCGCGACACGACGTCCATGGAAGAAGAACGAGGAGGACGAACAGGCAACGAACTGGAAATAATTGCGATGTTTCAAAGATTTGGGCCTCCGGATCCAGGTGAGTTCGATTTGATGAAGTCCTTCCATACCTCGTCGAAGATCGATAAGGCGGAGACAGCTACGCAAACTGGGTGCCGGCGGTGAACCGTCAACCAGGCTACCGCCGGGAACCTCGTAGAGCTCCTCACACGCATAAGAGCGCTCTCGATGCAGACAGAAACCTGAAGCTCAGCTTGAAAACTGGAGAACATATTTTTGGAGTATAAATGCAAAGTGAATTGCGCCAAGTGTTTTTTCATTATAACAGCTAGAGACCTGACAACTGGAAGCCGGCGGTAAACCGTCAACCTTGGTTACCAGAGCTTCCTCACCATATATGTGCGTAAATACATATATACACATCTATACATCGATACATATATCTATATATATATATATGTATATATATGTATACTAGAACCATCGCGCGCGCTTCGCGCGCGCGCTCAGGTTCTAGCCCAGGTCGGGGGGGCGCTGGACGATCTTGGACAACGCTATCAAGCACAGGCGCGCGGCGGCATCTGAGGAGCTTCTGGGGTGTTCCGCATGCTTCGTCAACTGACTGTTGGAGGCACCTCTTGGGTGCTTCTTGTGGGGGCGTCTGAGGGTCCCTTGGGGGCATCGGTTCTGCAATTTGAAGCCGTCATTGGCCGTCGTGGCTGCGTGGAGGCCCGAATCGAGGCCACCTGCTGCCAGATTGAGGCAATCCGGGAGCCTCCCGGGGGCGTCCTGGAAGCAGTTTTGACGCATCGAGGGCACTCTTGGGTTATTTTAAAGCCTCTTGGACGTCTCCTAGGGGTCTTTTAGGCCCTCGGGAAGCTTTTGGGGTCCTCGTCGGACCATTTGGGGGCCTCTTGCGGCCTCCTGTGGGCCTTGTGCGGGGACCGCTCTGCTGTTGGGTCGCGTTTCCCTTCTTGGGCCTCTCTTGGGGCTCTTGGGGCCCTCTCGGGCCGTCTCGGGCGCCTCAAGCACTGCCTTGGGGCCCTCGCGGGCCGTCTTGGGGCCCTCTTGGAGGCCTCTTCCTCTATGTGGGAGCGATATTGGAAGCCTCTTGGGCCGTCTTGGAGCATCGGGATGCCAAAAGGCAGAAAAAAGTAAAACCCGTCAAAGCCCAATCGTAAAACAATGAGTTGTGCCTCTTGGGGCCACCTTGGGAGATCTCTTGGAACCTCGTCGGCCATCTTGGGAGCTTCTCAGGGGCCTCTTGGATCCGATTGGGGGCCTCTTGGGACTTGCCGAGAACCTCTCGGGGTAGAAAGCTCGGATTCTCGGTTCGTGTTTCCCTTCTTGGGGCTCTCTTGGGGCCGTCTTGGGGCCCTCTCGGGCCGTCTTGGGCGCCTCAGGCACCGCCTTGGGGCCCTCGTGGGCCGCCCAGGGCCCTCTTGGAAGCCTCTTCGGCTATCTTGGAGCTGTCTGGGAGGCCTCTTCCTCCTCCTCGTCCCCCTCCTCCTCCTCCCACTCCAGCTCTCTCTCCTCCTGATCTTCCTCCTCCTCCTGCAGCGTGTTCCGGAAGGCTCCCGCCGGAACATGCTGTGCACAAGTGCTGTCGCTGCTCCCGCCACGTGCCCTGGGTGGTGGGTCAGAGGCCTCATGGGTGTTGGTTTGGATCTCGTGGTTGGCCTGTCGGGGACGTCGTGGAGGCAGTTTCGCAGCTTCTCGGTAGCCGTTTTGGGACCGTTGTGGGGCCTCCTCGGGCTGTTTTGTGGCCTCTTTAGGCCTCGTTTGGGCCTCCTGGGTGCCTCTTGGGGGCCTCCTGGGGCCTCTTGGGGGCTCCTTGGGGCCTCCTGGGGCACTCTTCAAGCGGGAGGGTCGAATTTTGGAGTCGTGGTCCCCCTCTTGGGCGCATCTTGGGGCCGTGTTGGGGCTCTGTTGGGCTGTCTTGGGCGACTCTGGGGCCGTCTTGGGGCCCTCTTGGGGCGCTCCCGGAGGCCTATTGAGCCGTCTTGGAACGTCGGACAACCGAAAAGGCTGGAAGGTAACATTCACGATTTCGGCCTCTTGAAGCGCTCTGGAGAGGCGTCTTGAAGCGACGTGGAGTACCTTGGGGGGCCTCTCGGGCCGTCTTGGGCCTATCTTGGGCGTCCTGGAGCGGTCTTTCGGCGACTCGGGGCCTGCTTGGGCCGTCTTGGGAGACTATTTTAGACTTATCCCGGCAAAGCAACCTAGCAGCGATGTGTAGGAGCATATCTGGAAGCATTCCCCTTAAGATTCAGATGATAATCCAGTTGTAGAATTCTGCTGTCCTCGCAGTCGTAGTCGCATTCGCGATGACAGTCGCAGTGGCAACGGCAGTCGCAGTCAGCCTCAGCCTCAGCCTCAGCCTCAGCCTGCCTCAGCCTCAGCCTGCCTCAGCCTCAGCCTCAGCCTGCTTCAGCCTCAGCATCAGTCTGCCTTCAGCCTCGGCCTCAGCCTCAGCCTGCCTCAGCCTCAGCCTGCAGCCTCAGCCTCAGCCTCAGCCTGCCTCAGCCTCAGCCTCAGCATCAGCCTCAGCCCAGCCTCAGCCTCAGCCTCAGCTTCAGCCTCCGCAGCTCAGTCTGCCCTCAGCCTCAGCCCTCAGCTAGCCTGCCTCAGCCTCAGCCTCAGCCTGCTGCCTCAGCCTCAGTCTGCCTCAGCCTCGGCCTCAGTCTGCCTTCAGCCTCAGGCCTCAGCCCAGCCTCAGCCTGCCTCAGCCCAGCCTCAGCCTCAGCCTCAGCCTCAGCCTCAGCCTGCCTCAGCATCAACCTGCCTCAGCCTCAGCCTCAGCCTCAGCCTCAGCCTGCTTCAGCCTCAGCCTCAGTATGCCTTCAGCCTCGGCCTCAGCCTCAGGCTGCCTCAGCCTCACCCAGCATCAGCCTCAGCCTGCATCAGCCTCAGCCTCAGCCTGCCTCAGCATCAGCCTGCCTCAGTTCAACCTCAGCCTGCCTCTGCCTCAGCCTCAGCCTGCTTCAACCTCAGCCTCAATCTGCCTTCAGCCTCGGCCTCAGCCTCAGCCTGCCTCAGCCTCAGCCTGCATCGGCGTCAGCCTCAGCTTCAGCCTGCCTCCGCATCAGCCTGCCTCAGCCTCAGCCTCAGCCTCAGTCTGCCTTCAGCCTCGGCCTCAGCCTGCCTCAGCCTCAGCCTCAACCTGCCTCAGCCTCAGCCTCAGCCTCAGCCTCAGCCTGCTTCAGCCTCAGCCTCAGTCTACCTTCAGCCTCGGCCTCGGCCTCAGCCTGCCTCAGCCTCAGCCTGCATCAGCCTCACCCTCAGCCTCAGCCTGCCTCAGCCTCAGCCTCAGCCTGCTTCAGCCTCAGCCTCAGCCTGCTTCAGCCTCAGCCTCAATCTGCCTTCAGCCTCGGCTTCAGCCTCAGCCTGCCTCAGCCTCAGCCTCCCTCAGCCTCAGCATCAGCCTGCCTCAGCAGTCAAAATGTGGCCCGGGAATGGAGTTCTGGGAACTCGAAAAACACGAAGTGGCCTACAGTTGGCTCCGGGCATTCAAAATCATTCCCAGGAATGGAGTTCTGGGAACTCGAAGAACACGAAGTGGCCTACAGTTGGCTCCGGGCATTCAAAATCATGCCCAGGAAATGAGTTTTGGGAACTCGAAGACCACGAAGTGCGTTGCCGTTTGCAACAAAAAGGAATCCCCGGCATCCTCCCCCGGATCGCGCCCAGACCCCCCTGGGGCGTCATGGTGCTCTCTTTTGACCCTACTAGAAACCTATCAGTCTTCGCTGTTAAGGAAAAATCCAAGCCAATAGATGCACATATGGGGATCACCGCGTCGAGTAAGAGCCAAGCACGCTTTGAGCCTAGCGTAGGCTTCGAGGAGGGAAAGAGAGAACGAGAAGGACAGATGGGATCGAGAGTTCCGGAGGGTGTGTGTGTGCCCATCCGAGGGAACGGTGCACCCCCCCCCCCTCAGTGGTGGCGACGAGGATCAAGCTGTTTAGGGACGCAGGAAGAGCCCCCGCCCCCTATCCCCCCCCCCCGCGACCTGAGTGGACCACCCAGGCCTGCGGAGGACGTCATAAAGGGTCGGGTACCCCGTACATCGATGAAAGAAGAAAAGGCAAGGAAGGAGTAAGGAGCCTCCCTCCTCCTGCTCCTCCTGCTCCTGCGCGGGTGGCGCACCCGTGCCACCTCCGCCACGTGCGAGACAACTCTCAATGCACAAGGTCAGTCAACTCTGAGGCACGCTACGCACTGCAAAGAATCGGCTACGCTACGTAACCACTGGAACAATCATATAAATGTAACCGTATACCTCGCCGCCAACCGAAAAGAAACATCGAATCCATGAAGCCTGATGGGATGGCATGTGCTCAAACGGCATACCAACGTACCGCATGCCTTGCAAACCGATGAAAGAGGGAACAAGACAGTAAGCGGGTAGCAAGGGATAAGACGGGGACATCGGGCAAGCAAAATGTGGTACAGGAGTGGTGTTCTGGGAACACGAAGAACACGAAGTGGCCTACAGTTGGCTCCGGGCATTCAAAATGTGGCCCGGGAGTGGTGTTCTGGGAACACGAAGACCACGAAGTGG
>CAUYUJ010017508.1:175000-207500 GCA_963575745.1 Prorocentrum cordatum | reverse complement strand
ACATGATTTCGGACGCTGCGGAAGAGGCCTCCCGAGAATCTCTATAGGCAGCTCTGCTTGCCTCCGTTGTGGCTATGTTGGGTGCCTTTTGGGGCTCTCTCGGGCTGACTTGTAGCTCTCATGGGTCATCTTGGGTCCCTCTTGGGCCGTCTTGGGGCTCCTCGGGGTGGCACTGTGAAGACGTCGTCGACGTCGCCGTTCGCCGATCGGCGGCGTCAACTGTTGTCATCGTCGTCCATCGTCGTCGTCGTCGTCGTCGGTCGTCGCCGTCGACGACCGTCGTCGTCATCGTCAATCACCGTCGCCGATCACCGTCGCCGATCGTCGATCGGCCCCGAGCCCTCCCGCCCACTCATCCTCCTCCTCCTCCTCCTCCTCCTCCTCCTCCTCCTCCTCCTCCTCCTCCTAATCTGCCTCCTCTTCCTTCCTCCTCCTCCTCCTCCTGAAATCATGTTCCCGGAGACGCTTCCGGGGACAGGATTTCGAACGATGCAGAAAAGACTGGGTCCAGGGTGGCTCTGCGCACGCGGACAGCGTCGCCGCCGTCGGCGTGGCCGTCGTCGTCGTCGCCGTCGATCGTCGATCGGCGACGTCGACTGTTGTCATCGTCGTCTATCGTCGTCGTCGTCGGTCGTCGACCGTCGTCGTCGTCGTCGTCGTCGTCGTCGTCGTCGTCAATCACCGTCGCCGGTCGTCGTCGCCGATCGTCGATCGCCCTCGAGCCTCCTCCTCTCTCCCCCCCTCCTCCCCTCCACTCCTCCTCCCCGCCTCCTCCTCCTTCTCCTCTTCCTCTCCTCCTCCTCCTCCTCCTCCTCCTCCTTCGCCCTCTCCGTCTCCTCCGCGCGGAAGAAATCCAACAACATCTCGCGCAAATCAACGAACTATGGCCCTCCGGGCCTTTTTGAACGTCCATTTAGGGCCTTTGGGGGCCGTCTTAGGGCCCTCTTGGGCGTCCTGGGAACCAGGAAATCATGTTCCCGGAGAGGCTTCTGGGAACATGATTTCGAACGAGGCCCTCTTGGGCCTTCCTGAGGCCGTGTTGGGGGCCTCCTGGGCCAACTTTGGGGCCTCTTGGGCCGTCTTGGGGGTTCCGTGAGCCTCGCAGGACGACCCTTTTGGGCCGTCTTGGGCCCTTTTGGGTCTCTCTTGGGCTGTCTTGGGGCTCGGGGGCGTCTGGGGCACTGTGAGGACCAAGCACGCAAATATGCTGAAAACGTACGTTGTACAACGGGAATGGGCCGATTTTTGCCTCTTGAAGGCCCTCTTCGGCCAGCTTCAAACCATCTCGGGCCCTCTTGAGGCGCTCTTGGACGTCTTGGGGCCCCCTTGGGCCTCGCTGAGGCTGTCGGACAGCGTCGCCGCCGTCGGCGTGGCCGTCGTCGTCGTCGCCGTCGATCATCGATCGGCGGCGTGGCCGTCGATCGTCATCGGTCGTCGTCATGGTCGTCGTCGACCGTCGTTGTCGTCGTCGTCGTGAATCACCGTCGCCGGTCGTCGTCTCCGATCGTCGATCGCCCTCGAGCCTCCTCCTCCTCTCCCCCCCTCCTCCCCTCCACTCCTCCTCCCCGCCTCGTCCTTCTCCTCTTCCTCTTCCTCCTCCCCCTCCTCCTCCTCCTCCTCCTCCTCCTCCTCCTTCGCCCACTCTGTCTCCTCCGCGCGGAAGAAATCCAACAACATTTCGCGAAAATCAGCGAACTGTGGCCCTCTTGGAATTTTCGAATGTCATTTTAGGCCCTTTTGGGGCCGTCCTGGGGCCCTCTTGGGCGTCCTGGGAACCCGGAAGCCATGTTCCCGGAGAAGCTTCTGGGAACATGATTTCGAACGAGGCCCTCTTGGGCCTCCCTAAGGCCGTCTTGGGGGCCTCCTGGGCCGGCTTTGGGGCCTTTTAGGCCGTCTTGGGCTGTCTTGGGGCTCCTCGGGGGCCACTCTGAGGACGAAGCAAGCAAGTATGCTGAAATTGTACGTTTTATAAAAGGAATGGGTAAAGTTCTGCCTCTTGAAGGCCCTCTTGGGGCCCTCTTCGGCCATCTTGAAGCCATCTCGGGCCCTGTTGGGGCGCTCTTGGACGTCTTGGGGCCCTCTGGGGCCTCGATGAGGCTGTCTTGTGTGCCTCTTGGGCTGTCACGCGGGCAGCGTCGCCGCCGTCGGCGTGGCCGTCATCGTCGCCGTCGATCGTCGACCGGCGGCGTCGACTGTTGTCATCGTCGTCGATCGTCGTCGTCGTCGGTCGTCGACCGTCGTCGATCGTCGTCGTCGTCGTCGTCGTCGTCGTCGTCGTCATCGTCGTCGTCGTCGTCAATCTTCGTCGCCGGTCGTCGTCGCCGATCGTCGATCGCCCTCGACCCTCCTCCTCTCTCCCCCCCTCCTCCCCTCCACTCCTCCTCCCTGCCTCCTCCTTCTTCTCTTCTTCCTTCTCGTCCTCCTCCTCCTCCTCCTCCTCCTTCGCCCACTCCGTCTCCTCCGCGCGGAAGGAATCCAACAACATCTCACGCAAATCAACGAACTGTGGCCATCCGGGCCTTTTTGAAGGTCCTTTTAAGGCCCTTTGGGGGCCGTCCTGGGGCCTTCTTGGGCGTCCTAGAAACCCGGAAATCATGTTCCCGGAGAGGCTTCCGGGAACATGACTTCGAACGAGGCCCTCTTGGGCTGGGCCTTCCTGAGGCCGTCTTGGGGGCCTCCTGGGCCGGCTTTGGGGCCTCTTGGGCCGTCTTGGGGGGGGTCCGTGAGCCTCACAGGACGACTCGTTTGGGCCGTCGTGGGCCCTCTTGGGTCTCTCTTGGGGCTCAGGGGCGTCTGGGGCACTGTGAGGACCAAGCAAACGAGTATGCTGAAAATGTATGCTTTACGAGAATGGAAATAGGCCGGTGTTTGCCTCTTGAAGACCCTCTTGGGGCCCTCTTCGGCCATCTTCAAGCCATCTCGGGCCCTGTTGGGGCGCTCTTGAGCGTCTTGGGGCCCTCTTGGGCCTCGCTGAGGCTGTCTTGTGGGCCTCTTGGGCTGTCTTTGGGGCCTCATAGGCCGTCTTTTTTTTTAGATCCTGTCCGCCTCGAGGCCAAGGTCCAGCCTCAGAGCACGGATGAGCCGCGCACGCACACTACTTCGCACGGAGATGGTGCGTCGCGGTCGCGCAACGCTCATGCAGCCAGATCGAGTGATTGTGGGTTCGCCCAGATCAATGGAAAAGAACCTGCCGAGCACGAGACGAACGGACGCCCACAATAAGGATGCGCTGCTGCCCAGACGTGGATCGCAGGAAAACGCTCGCTGAAAACGACGAGCGGTGCGCGGTCCGTGCGTCGCAAGAAAATCAGCAGCGGCTATCCGGCTACCTGCACACCAGAACAACACGCAGACGGGTCTGCACGACCACGACTGCGCACGAGGAAAACGAAAGCATTTGTCAGTAGAGGACCTCGACGCGGAGCTCGAAGTCCATGAGCCAGCAGTCGGAGGTCCTGTCCAGCACGTCGCCCCTACAGGGCTCCGTAGCTGTCGCGGACCGCCATAAGTGTAAGCACTGCTGGGGAGCTCGTTGGAACACCGTTGGGGCGTCTGCGGTCCGTTCTGCGAGAACAAGCACCAAGTCAGGAATGCTACAATTCACAGCGGCTAACGTCTACCGGCAAATGGCAAACTACATTGTGGATGCATGTAGAAGGCCATGCAGAACAAACGCGCCGATCACAGAAAGTACGCATGAGCACGTCGGAGCTGGTGACGACGTTAAACTGGCCCGCAAGTCTGGTGTCTTCCTCATCGTCGTGGTCGTTGTATATTTTGAAATCCAGGTCGCCGGGAGGTCGGCCGTCATGGTGCTTAAAATATTGCTGGCGCGAACTGAACTCAAATCGCCCAGTTGCATGCACGCAGGCGGAGCCACCACTGGCGCTGTATACGACAGCTGGCCCACCCCCGCACATCGTATACTTTTTTTCCCCATAAGGGTTGTTAGGACGCTCCCCTTATCGATCATTGCACCTGTCATCATCTGAGCAGGATAATACATGAAGGCACCCCAGCACATCTCATTTTTCGTTGCATCCCCGAACTCAGTAGGCTCTGTTCTCGAGGACGTATCATACTTGCATGTAAGCGTTAGCTCGTCTCCTCTAGAAATAGTGTTCAACAAGGGCGGTTCAAAGTTCTGGTGGTTGAAATCGTACCTCTTCTCCTGACGGAGCGTCCCACGATAGCTTCCGTCTGCGCTGCTGGTGATATCAATACCGAAGCTCTTGCCGACGAGATGGCCATGGTAAAGCACACCCAGCACGTTGATACTGGGTACGTCCCAAGCGTTCGTGCACTGCTCTGGGACGGTAACGGTGCTCAGAGTGATATCTGCCTGGCCGGCTGGCAATGGATTGCGATGATTCGGGCTGGTGCCCCCGTTGAGGTCGAAGACTGCAGCGTCGTGGGTGCGGAGAGAATCGCTGAAAATCATCATGACGCCGCTGCTGTCCTTGACGCCTGCGACCAGCAACGGGTTGTGATAGTGCATCTGCAGTGCCAACCAGCGCACGTTCTGACCAAACGGCATGCCCACGTCTGCAGGGAGTACAACGTCTTCGCTCCCAACGGCCCAGGCCCATTTCAATGCGTTGCAAGCTGGCGGCATGCTTCTGCAATCACCGATCACCTGATTGTGTGATACATACTTATCGTATAAGGCAGCGGCAGCACTGTCACAACTATACAATATCATGTGATGGACATACTGTTCGCTGCTCGCGGATAACTTCGGCACAAACTTGACGACGTGGTGCTTATCCAAGACACTCCTGTTAGCTGGCAAAAGTTGTGCGAGATCGAAGATACCACAAATATAAGGGTTCGTAGGATCATTGCCTCCCTTCCCGAGCACCACGTCGACATCTGGCATCAGCACGTCCACTTCCTCCAAGCTGGGCAGATCCGGAAGCGTCGAAGGCCCTGAGAGCAAGTTGACATGAAACTGGCCACGCTTACTGCTGTGGTATGCGAAGCTGTGGGAGCTACCCAGTGCCCAGTGCATCCAGCGGCTCACATCTTCAACGGGGTACCTGTCGCCAGCACCGCAGGAGATCCGAGGCAGTAGCAAACCCCATGCAGTTCCGCCTTTCTCCTCGCTGGCGAAGATCAATGTCAGGTCCTGCGTTTCCTGCATTTGTGGAGGTGCGTAGTCTGTGGAGTAGCGCTCCTCGGCTATCCAAGTGCCGCCTTCCTGCCGCACTACAAATTGCTGGGCCCCTTTCATGCCGCCGTTGCCAGCAAACGCCAACGCACTCCAACCACTGTGCCCAGCAGCGTAAAGTCCGAGCTTCAGGAAGCTTCCCTCCGCACTGGGCCCATAATAAATCAATACATCGTCGTGCACCTTCTTACAGAAAGGCCACTGGTCTTGAATAAAATTGCCATTGCCGCCAAAGCAGGTTACATCAGCGGCCATTCTCGACAGCTGGGCAACACAGGCAACCAATCGCAGAGCAATCGTTGGCATGCTGCCCTGAATCAGTCAGATCGCTCGATTGATTGTATCTGGAAGGTCGCTCGCATGGGAAAGCTATGCGCTGTGGAGCACATGAGGACCTTGAGCCAAAATGGCTACGGATTGGGGCCTCATAGGCCGTCTTGGGCGGGTTCGTGGACCCCACAGGACGCCCGGGGCGGCCATGCCAACCGGTGGCACCACCCCACCCCCGCCCCCGGGCCCCGTCCGTCTGTCCTACTGCTCCTCTCCAAACCCTCGTTCCCTAACCTCCCGATCATGTTCCCAGACCCCCGTCCCTTCCCCCCAGAGCACCGCAGCAGTAGGAAAGCGTTCCGAAACGGTGAGAAATCATGTTCCTGGAAAGCGTTCAAGAATATGAATCGCACGTCGTCCAAGGCGCCTCGGAAGGCGCAGAATACTCCTCCGAGGCGCGGAATCATGTTCCCGGACCGCCTTCAGGGAACATGATGGGGACGACCTCCTGAGGGCCTCCAGTGGGCCTTTTTGGGGCCTCTCGGGGAGGCTCTTGGGGGCCTCTTCGGGGCCTCTTGGGGCCTCGCGGGGCCCTCTTGGGGACCGCTGGGCTCGCTTAGGCAGTCTTGAAGCCTTGTCGGGGCACTCCTGGAACCGTCTTGGGCGGCTCCTGGGCCATCTTGGGGCTCTCCTGGGCCGTCTTGGGACGATTTGGGGGGTCTCTTGGGCCGTCTTGGGGCGGTCTTGGGGGCCTCTTCGGCCGTCTTGGAGCGGTTTTGAGAGACTCTTGGACGGCCTTGGAGCGTCGGAACCCCGAAAAAGCGAGAAGGCCAAAAACCTAGAAAAAACAAATCAATAAAAATCAACGGTGTTGGCTTGTCGGGGCTCTCTTGGGAGGCCTCTTGGGATGCCTTCGGGGCCTCATGGAGCTCTCTTGGAACGTCTTCGGGCCTTCCTGGCCATTCCTGAGGCTATCTATGCGCGTCTTGGAGCGCTCGCGGGCCGTCTTGGGCGGTCTCAACTTGTTCCTGGCGGTCCCAAGGGCCCTCCTGGACGCTTCGGGCGCTCCCGGGGGCGCCCTGCACACCCATGGAGATGACAGGCACCGCCCCGGGGCCCTTTTCCGATATATATATATATATATATATATATATATGGCATGCGAGCGTGGCACTCTCGCATTCAACGCGCGCGAAAATGTGCGTAATCATGAAACCCGCAGCTCTTAGCTTGCCCACAGCTCGAGTTCAGTTGAGACAACCACCCACGCAAGAAAGTACACGACCCAAGCTGAACAACGATTGGAGAATATCTGTCCATCTTAAAAGTTTTCGCCACGTGTAAAGCATGATCATATCATATCGAATGATGTGTTGACAGTTTGGTAGCTGTTTGCAGAATGCAACTACTTTTTCCATCCCAGCTTTGGTTGCAGACCGGTCTCATGCGTCTCGATACTCCAGACTAAAGCTCCTGACTTTGACCGTTCGAACGGTGTGCTTCCCAGCTCTGTAGCTTGCCGACAGCTCGAGTTAAGTAGAGACAACCAACATCGCCTTTAAACAATTTGAAGAATGCAAATAGTTCTTGGGTCGCAGCTCTGGTAGCAGACAAGACAGATCTGAAGCGTCTAGATACTTTAGACTTGCGCTTCTGATCATTTTCTGTCGATTGGTGTGCCTTTTCAGCTCCGTAACTCGCGTACAATTCGAATTAAATAGAGAAAACAAACTAGGCGCCGGCAGTAAACCATCAACCGGGTTACCGCAGGGAGCTCGTAGAGCTCATGGCATAAGAGTGTTCCACTGCAGACAGAAACTTTCTGGAGCGTGGGTGAAAACTTGCACGATGCACTTTTTAAGGTTTCAACACGAACTAAATTCGAAGTGTTTTGATAGTAGTGCAGCTACAGACCTGAAAAGTTTACCAGCGAACGCTGAATGACTGTTACTCCAGGTGTGGAAAATCTTTTCTGGAAACAAATTTCAAATTTCTAATAATCTTCAGAAAAGCTTGCAATTTCTTCAAAATCGGTCATTATTGAGGTTGGTCCCTGGAAGTGAATCGGGAAATATCTCAGCTTGAGCCCTGAGACTTTCACCAGCGAGCGCAGCGTGATCCAATGCTGAGCTCGAAAATCTGCGATTTCAAAATGAATTGTCAAATCCTTCAGTGTTCGAACAAGAGCTCGGGTTGTCACAACCTGAATTCTGCCCCGATCGACACTCTAGCTCGATCCTGTTGAATTCTTCTAGTTCTGGTCGAACCAAGAGCTCTAGAGATTACGTTCCAGGGCAGCGTGCTTCTTATGACACGTGCTACCTTGCGTGGGCAAGAACAGATACTTACTCGCAAACATTTGGAATGTCTTTTCATCAGATCAAAACGCATTCAGAATGTGACTAGTTGTTCAACAATAGTTTAATCAGACCGGAGCGGAAACATACACGCAGAAGAAGGTCTGGACTCGACTTGAGTTTGGAGATTTCCTTAATCAGCAAATTTCGAAATAGTGAATTTTGTTCTAGCAGCGAGTGCTTCAACTGTAACTTGAGTATCAAACCAGGTGTAGCTCTCTCGATGCTGTCGACTACTCCTGGTGAGTCTGATGTGCCGTTTCGTGCAACCGAGAGGTCTGTAGTTGTCGTGCAGATCGAGACCAGCTCTGCTACTTAACGTGTACACAAAAAAGAAGAACAAACGCGAATACAACAGCATTTCCTGGAAGTCAACAGATAGGAAAAATGCCCCCGAGAGCCGAGCTTCTGTCAGAATGAAGCGATGCTCGCGCTTGGAGCAAAAAAATGCGTTCTCGGAAGAACGATTACATGCGCTTGAAAAGCAAAAATTGAAACCGAACACAGGTCGTCACATTTTACTGTCTGCTCGGGTCGGCCAGCTAGCTTCACCCTGTTTCCGAATTCCTCCACTCTGGTTCAACCAAGAGCTCTACGAGGTACATCGCTCGGAGAAGTTTCGAAAGCGCGAATCGTTTTTCAGTCGCAGCTTTGGTAGCAGACCGATCTTGGACGACTCGACAGACTGTCGGCAGGTGTACATCTATCTCATCACCGTAGCTCAGCTATAGATCCAGGAAGATAAACGCATCCAATTTGTCTCTCGAAAAGTTGAGCCCGAATAGTGTGTTCGGTTGCAGCTCTGGTGACAGACTGATTTCAAACGTCTTTATACTCCCCACTAAAGCTTCTGGCGATTTTCGCTGATTGGTTCGCTGTCCAGCTCCGTTGCGATTTTAGGAAGAGTGGGAAAGATTTGATACTTCGTTTGGTCATCGAAAATTTGTCTACTCAGCAGTAGATCGCGATTTCATTGCTGGTGGAATTCAGAGCTGGCACGAATATTTCTATCGGCTTACTTCCAGGGAATTACCCTCAGAAACAACAGATTTTGAAGAAATTGAAGGCGTTCTAGGAATGATCTCTGGTTGGCCATTCGTTTGCCGAAATAAAGTGCCTCCACGACTGGAGCAGTTTCTGCCGCCTTCGCTTGCGAATTACTAGGTCTCTAGCAGCGTTGCTCGTACATTTCGTGGAAATGACTATCCGTTGAAACCCCAAAAATGCGTTTCCTTTGTTTTCGAGGTGGTGTTCGAGGGAGCTAACTGTCCGCATGCACGGCGCTGTCATGTGTGTGCGGAGCTCTTCGGAGTCCCCGGCGTAACCTGGTCCATGGTTTACCGCCGGCGCCCAGTTCACACCCGTACCGTGCCTACACCTCGATATATGTTGAGAAAACCTACGCAGTCTCTGAAAAAGTTACAGAGTGCGAGTACTGTTGCCCGTCAGCTTTCGCAGCGAACGCATTTCAGGAATTTCGATACTTGTGACTAGGACTCCGGGTCATTTCCTGCTGGGTAGAATGTATTTCGCCTTCGGGAGTGGCCTGTAGCTCGAACTATCTCCGAAAAACCATCAGGGGGACCCGACAGTGCGAATAGTTTGCGGTCGCAGCTCGTGGCAGACAACGATAGCTCATATTTGAACTCCTGATCATTTGCCGCCGCATGTTGTGAATTTCGCCTCTGGTAGTTCTCTGTAGATCGCGCTCTCTCTCTCTCTCTCTCTCCAGAAACCATCAGAAATATTGCAGAAATAGCATGGACAGCAACTCCTGCCATTTTTTATAATATCCATCCGACTTGCCTGAGATCAAGGTGGCGAGCGGGAGTGCGATGCTTGTTCAAGTTTGAAAACGCATTTCTTCACCGAGCCCTCTTCAGCAAGACTTCCAAGTTAACTAGCCCGCTGCAGGGAATTACTCTGAAGCTAACTCCGCTTGACTGGTAGAGCTTCCCAGAGAGCGGAGCGGCGAAGCTTGGGAGTAATGCGGGATCACTTCTGGGCGAGTTGGCAAAATAATATCGACGAACAAATTTGTAACATTTGCCTTGTTGAAGCATTTTTTGGAAGCCATTCATTTAGGGTGGGGTATTTTCTTCGCATCACCTTCGCTCCTAGATCGAGTTCTCAGTATCTGGATTTTGATGCGTACCCAGGGGCTCTTGCTTCTTCGTCGCTTACGTCATCACCGACGCCCGGGTCTTCTCAATCTTCTAGCCGCATCCGCGGACAAAGTCACGGAGACGAACACCGAGAGAGTGCACAACCGCATCAGGGAGGTGGCGCTTCTTCCCAAGACTACCTATGTTATCCTTGCTTCGACCACCGACCTTCTACAGGAGCGAGTGTACCAGAGTTGGGCAAAGATACCACGTCGCGTGCATAGTATCCTACATCTTCTTCTCTTACTTCATCTTCGCTACAGCCTCCGAGCCACCGCCGTGCACAAGGCAATGAGCTCAATCGACCTCTTGTTTCACCCCTCGCTCAACACAAAGGGCCCCGCTGCGATGAGGATCGTAGATGTGAACGCCCTCTGCACGACCAATATCCGTATTCTTCCTCATCGCCTTTGGGGCGCTCGCTGGAAGAGGGCAAAATTACCAGAACCAGAAGTATCCCAAGAACGAAGTCCACCGGATTTGGTAATCAAACAGACACTGATATTACGGATGTTGACGAACAGCTGCATCAGGACTGCCCTCCCCCTCCCCTTCCCCCTCCCCCTCCCAGCAACGACACGACTGCAATCAAAGTGGCGTCATGGAACGTTCGAGGACTTACTGATGCGAAAACTATTGAAATTATATCGCATGTGGACAAGCGTGGCATTGGCATTTTAGCTCTACAGGAAACCCGCCGCGCAAAAGCAGAAGTTTACGAGGTCGACGGGTACAAGATTATCCTGTCCGGCGAAGACACAAATCAGCGCACTTGGACTGGCGTTGGATACATCATTTCACCCGCAAGCCGACGAAGAGTCAAAGCATATAAACAAATATCAGGCAGACTGGCTCGGCTAAAGATCAGAACTGGCATGGGGGCGCTGGCCATTATCACCGGATACGCGCCTCACAACCTCAAGCCGCTCCATGAAAGACGCGATTTCTACACAGCGTTGGATTCGACATACCGGTCGTGCAATGCCGCCGCTGGCAAACTCATCATTGGCGACTTCAACGCCAGAGTGGGGAAAGCCGATCCAGGAGAAGACGCTGTTTTGGGAGAGTTTGGATGGGGACGTCGCGCACAGCACGAAGTTGAGCAGCCGAACCGGGATCCGATGATGGAGTTCTGCACGAGTGGTGACCTACAAATTGTAAATACATTTATTTCGCAGCCATTGGAAGAAAAAGTCACGTTCATGGAAGCGGGTGCCCTGCCAATGGGGGACATAGCAGAAGACAGCTACAACATTTTGGACTTACTATTATGTGACGCACATTTGCGGCATCAAGTCGTTGCGCTACGAAGTCATCGGGAAGCGGCCCTGGCCACAGACCATTATTTGGTTGTGGCAGACATGGCTATACAGTCTTCCATACAGAAACCGCGGGAAACGGGACGGCCGAACAGAAATGGCATGCAAGACCCACGAGTACTGCAGGCATATGTGAGCAAGTTTATGGGAACAATTTCATCGTTTCCTGGGCCGCCGGCTGATATTCAAGACATGTGGGAAAGAGGAAAACAACAACGCAAACTGCTGCCAGCGCGCTCCCGACGCGCCAGGAGGAGAGCATCAAGCCATGGATTACACAACGCACTCTTGATCTAATTCGCCGCCGTACCGAGGCCCGAGTGGCCAACGACATAACCGAGGAGAGAAGATTAATGAAAGCGGTGCGCAACGCGTGCAAGCAAGATAAAACAGTTTGGGTTGATGAGCAAATTTCGACTGGCAGCTGGGACGCTCTGAAAAAGCATTGCCGGCCTAAGCCACGATGCCAAGGGAGGCTAAGAAATATGAGTGGGGAGTTAGCGGACAACACACAAAGAGCAGAGACAATGGCTGAGTACCTGGAGAAAGTGCAGTGGAAAGTACGGACAGCAGAGCTTCTAGACGTCTCACCTGGAGATCCATTGCCGGTTTCGGAAGCAGACTTTACGAAAGAGGAGGTTGGCAAAGCAATCAAGCAGCTCGAACGTGGCAAAGCATCTGGCGTTGACGATATCCCAGCAGAGTACTGGAAGGCTATTGCTACAGACCCAAGCGGACTGGAGTGGATTACAGACCTGTGCAACAAATGTTGGAACGAGGCCGTGCCGGACGATTGGAAGAAATCGATTATCTCAACGATATATAAAAACAAAAGGGCCGCCGACAACTGCGACAACTACCGCCCTATCAGCCTACTCTGCGTCGCGTACAAGCTCATAGCTAGTCTTATTCTTCGGCGTCTACAAAACGCAGGGGCAGAGGACAAATTATCGCCAACGCAGTTTGGTTTCCGACGAGAGCGCGGGACATCGGATGCTATACACGCTGTTCGCCGGTATATTGATTGGGCTTACGCAGACAAACAAGGAGGTATTGCATTTGTCGCTTTGGATTGGAAGAAAGCTTTCGACTCGTTGAACGTCGAGGCGCTGCTGGAAGCTTTGCACAAATTTGGAGTCCCTCGGCGCGTCCTTACAATTATTGGCCACATCTACGAGGGCAGAAATTTCAGCGTGGCGGATGGACGACACTGGTCATCAGAACGACAGCAATTATCTGGGATATCACAAGGTTGCCCACTTTCGCCGTTCTTATTCATTATGGTAATGACGATGGTACTGCGGAGCGCCACACACCACGGAGACGCGGAAGTACGACGAGCTGTAGCAGACTGGTCCTTGAGTATACTGTTGTACGCGGATGACACCTTGCTCGTGGGTCGCAATCCACACCATCTACAAAGTCTGTTGGGTGCGATTTCTAAAGCAGGTGTACGAGTTGGCATGGAACTACATTGGGATAAATTTCAACTCATGCCGGTTCGTTGCGACATGTCGCTCTTGACGCCCTCTGGCGAGAAAATCCCAGCAAAAGACACAATGGTCTACCTCGGGGCCACGCTTTCAAACTCTGGCCAGCTGCGCGGGGAGTTGGGAAAGAGGTTAGGAGCCGCATGGGGTGAGTTCTGCAGACACAGCCGCGCCTGGAAGCATGCGGCAATCAATACTACCAGAAAGCTTCAAGTATTTCAAGCGCTGGTGACTAATAAGGTCATGTATTCGCTGAATTCGGCATGGCTCAACAAAGCTGAACGCAGAAGATTGGACGGTTTCCAAGCGAGGTGCCTACGTCGAATCCTGCACATTCCTCACGCATACATTTCAAGAATATCTAACGAACAAGTGCTCTTGCAAGCAGGCCAACAGCGCTACACAGTGCAACTTCTGAGGCATCAGCTGTTGTGGTATGGGAAAGTATGTAGGGCGACAGACTTTGATTTTCTGCACCGCCTCACCTTCCAACCCGGAAGCGCGCGGCCAGCTACAGACGCATGTGCCCGAGCACGAGGCCGGCCAAAAAATGCATGGGCGCAGTGCTTGTACAAAGTTGTCGCACCGCATTTTTCTTCGGACGAGGCAATAATGCAGCGCGTATGTGAGCCAGCAGCCTGGCGCAGATTTGTGATTGATGTTGCGTGTCTCCCTCCTCGTCCTCCTCCTCCTCCCCCTCTCAACCCTTGTCCTCAAGCAGCGCACGGTGTGAATTAAAAGGCAGCCGACGTGCAGCCGCCCCCGCAAAGCCGTGAGCCTTGGCTGGCATGGTCCTCTTTTGCCCACGCGCTCTGGCGTATGGCATTTCGTTCGTTCGTTCGTACCTTCGATATCTTATGCCTGTTCGCCATCTCGATCCCAGGTCGATTAGGGCATTTTGAAAGGGGAACACTGAAATGGCGGCAACTCGCCCTGAGACCATATTTTTGTTGTGCGCGCGTTGGGTCGGTTGGTGTGACCTCGAGATTCAAAATGTTTCGGTTCATCACCATTACAATCACCATTACCATCACAATCACCACAATCATCACAATCACCATCACCACCACCATCACCATGACGACCACCATCATCATCATCATCATCACCGTCACCATCGCCATCATCACCATCATGATCATGACCATCACCGTCACCATCATCATTATCATACTCATCATGACCATCACCATCACCACCATCATCAACATCAACATTACCGTCATAGTCGCCGTCACCAGCGCCAACACTATCACCAGCACCACTCGCATCACCAAATGCCACCAACACCAGCACCAGCATCATCATCACCATCACCATCATCATCACCATCACCATCATAACCACAATCACCATCGCCACCACTATCACTATCACCATCACAATCACCATGTCCATCACAATCATCACCATCATCATCATGACCACCACCACCACACACCATCACCATCATAATTAATCATCATCTCATCATCACCATCATCACCAACGCCATCATCACACATATCATCATCAAAACCGACACCAGTATCACCAACACCATCATCATCACCATCACCAACACCAGTACCATCATCATCATCATCAACATAATCGTCACCACGAACATCACCATAATAATAGTAACCACCACAATCACAAACACCGACATCATATTGACCATCACCATCACAATCACCGTCACCATTAGCATGATCATCATCACCATCATCACCTTCATCATGATTATCATCACCATTATCATCACCAACACCATCATCCCCATCATCATCACCATCATGATCATCACAATATTCATCAGCACCATCATCATGACCATTACCATCACCATCATCATCAACATCACCATCATCATCATCCGCACCAGCACCATCATAATAACGATCATTACCATCAGCATTACCAATCCCCTCGCCATCACCATCACGATCACCATCAGCACCACCATGACCATCATCATCATCATCACCATCATCACCAGACACACACCATCATCGTCACCATCAATAGCATCATCACCGTCACCATCACCATCGCCATTACGAGCACGAACATCAAAATTGGCATCACCATCATCAACATCACCACCGCCAGCATCGTCATCACCAACGCCGTCATCACCACCATCACCAGCACCATTACCATCACCATCACCATCGCCAGCATCATCAGCGTCACCCTCACCACCACCATCACCATCTACATCACCAGAAATAAAACACCGTCACCATCACCATCACCATCGCTAGCACCATCACCATCCCCATCGCCATCATCATCACCATCATCATCACCAGCACCATCATCAGTAGCATCACCATCACTATCACTACCATCGCCACGACCATCACCACCCTTACCATCACCAGCACCATCATCATTACCATCACCATCACCATCATCCTTATCATCAGCATCGCTATCACCATCATCATCTTCACCCCCACCACCATCAGCATCAGCATCACCATCATCATTACCACCATCATGGTCATCACAACCATCACCAACGCCATTACCATCAGCATCGCCAACACCATCATCATCACCATCAGCATCACAATCACAATCACCATTATCATCATCACCATCACCATCACTAAACCGATCACTATTACCATCACCATCAGCAGCATCATCATTACCATCACCAGTACCATGATCATCGCCACCACCAACAGCAGCACCAACATCCCCAACACCATCATCATCACCATCACAATCGCCATCATCATGATCATCATCTTCAACACCAGAATCACCTTCATCAACACCACCATCACCATCACCAACATCACCGCCAACACCACCACCGTTACCATCATAATCATCGTCATGACCATCACCAGTACCATCCACATCATAACAAGCACCATCATCATCATCTTCATCATCCTCATCGTCAGTGTCATCATCGCCACCACCCTCATAATCATCATCGACATCGTCATCATCACCAACGCCGTCATCATTGTATCTATTACCATCGTCACTACGACCATCATCATCATCATGCTCAGCATGGTCATCATCAACCCCTTCACAATTACCCCCATCACCAACTCTATCATCACCATCACCATCACGATCATCATCATCACCACGACCACCGTCATCATCATCGTCATCACAATCACAACCACCATCATTATAATCATCATCATTGTCACCATCACCATCATGACTATCACAATCACCACCAACACCATCACAATCACCACCACCATCCTAAGCATCAGCACCAACATCATTATCACCGTCATCGTCATCACCACCATCACAACCATCATGATCAGCATCCTCATCATCATCATCATCATCATCATCATCATCACAAGCGCCATCACTACCATCACCATCACAACCACCATCAACATCATCATCATGATCATCATCAGCATCATCATCATCATCATCATCATCACCATCACCATCATCGGAGGGCGCGCCGCTGGATTCCCCCAGGGGGGGGAACCCCTCCCCCCCCTCCCCTTTCCCCGGCCCGTCGTCGGGGACCCCCCCCCTTTGCCTGGTCCGTCGTCGGCGATACATCCCCCCCCCCTTTTCCCGGTCCGTCGTGAAGGAGCCCCCCCCCCCTTTTCGCCACGCCGCCCCCTGACTCTGGAACCCGACCCCCCAAACCACCCGTAACCATACTCCTCACCCGAGACGCAGACCCTAAACCCACCCCCTAACCCTAGACCCGAAAAGTACTCGATACCCACTACTCACTACCCACTACCCACCACTCACTACTCACTGCTTCCTACTCACTGCTTTCTACTCACTACCCACTACTCACTACTCTATACTCACTGCTCACTACTCACTAACTACTCACTACTCAGTAAAGACTATCCACTGCTCATTACTCACTGCTCCCTGATGACTACTCACTACTCTCTGTTCATGAACCAGTACTCACTACTCACTACTCGCTACGCCCTACACAGTACGCACTCCTCACTACTCACTACTCGGAATACTCACTGCTCACCACCCACTACTCACTACTCACTACTCATCACTCACTGCTCCCTACTCGTTACTCACTACACACTACTCGATAGTCACTACTCACTAGTCACTACTCAGTACTCACTATTCATTAGTCGCTACTCCTTACTCAATACAAACCACTACACACTACTCAGTCACGAGTCATTAGCGACTATTCACTACTCACTACTCACCATTCACTACTCAATACTCACCACCCACTACTCGTTACTCACTACTTATGCACTACCCACTACTGGCTACCCAGTTCCCACATCTCATTACACACACATCAGTACTCCTTTACTCACTAAATACTACTCACTATTCACTACTCGCTACTCCCTACTCGCTACTCAGTTTTCACTTCTCACTACTGCCTACTCCCTACTCATTACTCACTACCCACTACTCCTTATCCATTTTGGCTCAAGGCATTTTGGCTCAAGCCAATTTGGCTCAAGCTATTTTTAGCTAGCCAGAACGTAAGTCTACGCCTGCCTCTGTTACACCTCTTTAGGTCTCACAACAGGCGCAGCGATCTCATTTGGTCTCGCTCTCGTGCGTCGTGGGTGGACGATGGCATGCGCGGCGCAAAACGATGGGTGGGCCCAACAGCAGTGCGAGGCTCATTGGTGGACTGGCGAACAATAGTGGCTTTGCTCTGCTTGCTACAATTACAACAAGTACAAAGCAAAGCAATGCAACCGATGTGGCATCCGGAAGACGTACGCGATGATCACGCGTATTGCACCTCCTCCTGCTCCGCCTATCCCGGGGAGTGGTCAGAATGCCACAGGTGCATCGTCAGATGGGACGTCCGAGCCCGACGATCCCAAGACCGAGATCAAGCATGTGGAGGCCGCTCTTGCAGCGCTTCCGGACTTACCTTACCTTGCGAAAGCTCGCCAGGAGTTGACCGAGAAGGAGGAGATGCTCAAGAAGCGCATCATCCAATCCCGCCCTCTAGGTTCTCAGATCGACTCCTGCGGGGCGGCCATCGACCGCGCTTGCAAGCGGCAGGCCATGCGTGCCAGCCAGGTGGCGGCTGCCCAGCAGGCCTTGGCTCAGGCCGATGCCGATCTCGCCGCGAAGCGTGAGGAGCTGGCCGAGCTCGAGGCCGAGGTGGCCGCCAAGAAAGGCGGGGGCGAAGATTGCCTCGCGAATATCATGGGCGCGCTGTCGCGCGTCATGGCCGACCTCAAGAGCTCCCCGACTGTGCCGCAGGACATCGTCTCGCGTGCAGCGGCGCAGATGCGCGCTCTCATGCAATATCTACTTGCTGTATCTGCGGCGGTCAACGGCGGGGTCTCTCCCGCTGCGGTTGCTGTGCAGGCTGCTACCCATGCCTCGCCAGTGGGCCTACCTGTCGGTGGTGCGGACAACGACGCCGAGCTGGAGCAGGTCGCTGCGCCGGCCGGTTTTCACGTCGCTCCGACGGCCCCCGTAGTGGGCTAACAACCAGCGACGCTTGCATGCTCCGCGTGGTCACGGCCAACGTGGCGACACTTCGACCGCATCAGGAGAGAACCACCTATGGGAAACTTGGTGGCAATACCATGCTGTTGTCTAAAATTCAGCTCCTGGAGCTTCATTGCCACACGCATTTTTCAGCATCCTTGGGATTCAAGAAGGACGCTCCCCCTCCCTGGGTCGTAAGGAGGGTATTCGCTACATCATGCTATGTGCCGCGAGCGATCGCGGCCTGTGGGGGGTTCAAATTTGGATTGCACGCGCGCTTCACCCTGACATTCGTGCATGGGACGTGGTGTCTGCTCGCCTGATGTGGGCTGCGGTGGCATTCAAAAACGGTGCTGCTGCAACCCTCGTCTCTGCGCACGCGCCAGCGGAGTGCAGCAGTGAGGCCCAACGCCTGACCTTCTTCGATCACTTCAACAAGCTGCTGTCGGAACTACGTGCTAAGTTCCCGACCTTTCAAACCATCGTGATGATTGACGGGAACCGCCGAATTGGGAGTGCGCCGTCAAAATACATCGGCTCCTGCGACGTCCACAACGAGAACGCCAACGGTTCCGAGCTGCGCCACGTTCTGGACTCGTTCGAACTGTACGCAGTCAGCTCGTTCTTTGATGCTGGCCCCACGTGGCGTCATGGGAACACGGGGAAGAAATACCGCATTGACTACATCCTGACCTCCGAGCAGCCGTGGCGCGGTGTGTCTAACTGCACGGTTAGAGAAGACATCGACTTGACCTTCGCAAGCTGGGTTGACCACCATGCGGTTAAAGCTACTCTGTTCCTGCTTGCCTCCTCGGGTGAAGCGAAGGAAGCGCTACCGAAACGCCCTCCGAGCATCTGCAAGTGGCGCATGAATGACCCTTACCGGATTCAGCACTTCCACAACTTGCTGTGGCAATTTCAAGTCCCACTTGGAGATTCGATACCTGACCACTGCAGAGCGCTGAAGAACCATATTTTGGAGTGCTCTGTACTTGCATTTGGCACTACTCGAGACACGCCACGCCAGCAATGGATAGGCGAACAAACATGGAGCCTGGTTCGATATATTGCACCGCTGCGGAGGCAACTATCAGCGGCGGCTTGCAACAGGAACCGCTTCCTCATCGGCGTGGTCTTTCAGGCCTGGCGACATTGCCCGACGGCTCCCGCCAGCCGCCCGACGGCGCCAGGCGAACCTGCCGGCGCCATTGCAACAGGCCTGTGCCGACTCCGTCACGACGCCGACGCCGACGCCGACGCCGTTGCGACAGCTCCGGACCGATGCTGTTACGGCGACGATGCTGCCGCCGACGTGGTGACGACGCCGACATTGACGTCTTCGGGCCCCGGGGCCATCGCTCCGGCTGCCGCCCGAGTGCAGCCCCACGACCGCCCGACGGGGCCCGACGCTGGCCCGACGGCGCTTGGCGAGCCCGCCGACGCCGTTACGACAGCCCCGGACCGACGCCGCTACGACGACGATGCTGCCGCCGACGCCGTGATGGCACCGTCATTGACGTCTTTGGGCCCCGGGGCCACCGCTCCAGCTGCCGCCCGAATGCAGCCCCACGACCGCCCGACGGGGCCCGACGCCGGCCCGACGGCGCTTGGCGAGCCCGCCGACGCCGTTACGACAACTCGGGACCGACGCCGTTACGACTACGACGCTGCCGCTGATGGCGACCACCAGTTATTACGAGAAGAGTTCTTTCGACTTGAACGGACTTGCTCCCTCATCGCGAGTGCCCTGCTACGACTGCGCGCCGTGACAGGCATCCTCATCAAGGGTGACCGGGAGGACTACATGTGGCGTCTGGCCCAGCAGGCGAACAGCGCAGCGCGATGCGGTGACGGCCGCGCGACATTTGCCGTGGTTCGCCGCTTTCAGGGCATCAAGAAGAAGGCTTCCAGCAATGTTCGGCTGAAGAGCGGTGAGATGGCTGCGTCCCGTCATGAGTGCGACTTGCGCTGGCAGGAACACTTCGCAGATGTTACTGGTGGTACGATCTGCGAGGACCCCTGTGCGCAGCGGTGTGTAGATGGACCCGCCGTCGGCTTCGCTACAACGCCGTGCTCGACTTTGGCCGCCAATCTCGCACTCCCTTCTAACAAGGGCGTGGGGAACGATGGCACCCCGGCTGAAGTACTCAAGGCTGGCGAAGGCCCTTTGGCAATTCTCCAGGATGCCCTTCAGAATCGCATTGGTGAACAGGGCCGATGGCCATGGCAGTGGCAGGGTGGGCGATGCGTGCCCATCCACAAAAACAAAGGCCCTAAAGATGATTGCGACGAATACCGTGGCTTACTATTGGCAGATCATTTGTCGAAGTCTTACGTTGGCCAGATCAAAAACGAGTCGATCCAGCTGATGAGCGTGGCATTTCGCTTCATCAGTATGGCGCCGTTCCCAAACGTGGAGCAGACATGGCCCATCATGTGATCGGAGCTTTGGTAGCTGGAGCGGAGTTGCTTGGTTGGTCTATTTTCATCTTGTTCATTGACCTTTCCAAGGCCTTCGACAATATGCCGTGAGCTAGTCGTTGGATGACCTGGAGGCTTGGGCCCTGAACTCGCCGACCGCGCCCAGTACTTGTTGTCCATGGGCGTGTCTGCACACGCCGCAGACCACATATACACTTACTTGGAGAAACACGGCCCCATCCCACAGCAGTGGGGTGTAGATGATGCAACAATTGCTATGCTTGCCAGCTTATACGATGGATGCTGGTTCTCCTTCGGTGACTTGCAGTCGGTGGCGCAGTGCGGCCCTGGCAGGCGCCAGGGGTGCAAAGTCGGAGCTACAATGTTCAATGCTACTTACGACATGCCACTCATGCTCGTGCGGCAATGGATGGAAGATACTGGTGATGCCGTAAGTGTCCACGCTTCTCCGGATGCTTTCTTTGCGGGGCCCCCGCAGACTCGCTGTGCCGATGTACCTCGCCGCATTCGTGGCAAGCAACGTCCAGTTCCAGATCCGCCTATGCAAACGTCGACTGATGCAGCTTTCATCGATGACGAGCGCATGATTACCATGGCCCCTTCGCCAGCACGGCTGCGAAAAGGGATGGGCACCATGGTGCGCGCCTTCGCGACAGTGTTCTCCAATTTCGGATTGCACATCGATTGGAGGCCAGGGAAGTCCGAAGGGATGGTGCGCTTCCGAGGGCGTGGTGCAAGAGATTATCTGGCTGCGTTAACTACTGCCGACGGGTGCTTTTTACCCGTCCCAGCTGTCAATGACGTGCCGGCCCAGAAGCTTTGTCTTGTACATCAGTATAAACATCTAGGTGGGATTATTCAGATTGACGGCGGTATTGGAGCCGACGCTCACCGCAAAACTAAGCAGGCCCTCAAGACTTACAGCCCCTTGGCTTTTCGAGTGTTTGGGAGCCACAGCGTGTGTGATTGGCTGAAGCTATACCTGCTGCAATCCCTCATCTTGAGCCGGTTATGCAATGGAGCCCATGCGATCGTACCTATGACCGGATACTTGCGGACACTGCAGACCATGTACATGAGAGTATTGCGTAAGACATATGGCGAATGCCGGTATCAGCGGACGTAGCGCACCGACTTGGAAGTGCGACGAAAAATGCAACAACCATCCATCGATTGCTTGCTGATGCGAGCCCGCCTGAGATATGTGAAGCGTCTGATGTGTAATAGCCCCACGGCGCTTCTCGCTATTCTCGCTTCCAGAGTAGATGGCAAACAGCTCCCGTGGGTCAAGCTCATAGTGTCTGACCTGAGGTGGCTGCGTGAAAAATCATGCGGGCCGCTCTTTTGGACTCTCCCAAATCCGACTGCTACGCCTGCCGCGTGGCATGATCAGATGGCCGACCCCGAATGGGGCGAGCGCATCTCCAGGGTGTTTTTTTGTTGAGTCCGTTGCGGACCCTCCAGAAAAGTGCGGCCCTGCACCTTTGAGGCCGCATGCATGTGATGTCTGTGGTGCGTCCTTTCCGACATGCCGCGAACTCTCATCTCATCAGACAGCGGCTCACAAGAAGCGCAAAGCATACAACGAATACATAGGCGATATAGCTACTTGTCCTGTGTACAACCGCTCGTACAGTAGCCGCCAGCACCTTTTGAAATACTTGTATCAGAAGCAATGCGGTGTTACGATCTTGAATGGGGACTACCCTAAGGTGCCTCTCCAAGAGCGCGAGCGCGCCGAGCAGAAAAATCGCGAGCTCCTGAAGCAGGCCCGCCACCAAGGCAGAACCTGTTTCCTGGCCGGCGACCGACTTCGGAGTTGAGCATGCGTTGCGCTACTTAGCGCCTTTTCTGTCCAGTCTAACTTGCGGCTTTCACTTCCTCGGGACAAAAAAAACTACCCACTATTTGCTTCTCAATGCTCTCTACTCGCTACTCCCTACTCGCTACTCACTTCCCACTACCCACTACTTACTACTCACTAAGCACTACTCACTACCCACTACTCACTACTCGCTACTCTGTACGCTGTACTCTGTACACTGTACCCTGTGCTCACTACTCACTACGCACTACGCGCTACTCACTACTCTCTACTCACTACTCACTACTCACTACGCACTTCGCACTACCCACTTCTCACTACTCACCACCGACCATTCACTACCCAATACTCACTGCTTACTACTCCCTACTCCCTACTCAGTACCCACTACTCATTACTCACTACTCATTACTCACTATTCGCTCTGTCCGGCGCAAAGGGGGGGGGGGGGGGGGGGAGAGGGGGTCCGAATCCACCCCGTCCATTTCCAGCGCAAGGGGGGGGGGTGTCCAGAACCCCCCTTCCCCTTCAAGGGAGGGGGGGGGGTCAGACCCCCCTCCCTCTCAAGAGAGGGAGGGGGGGGGGTCGAAAGTCCCACCCCCCCTTTGAAAGGGGGGAGCGGGGGGGGGGGGATTCTTCAAGCACCCCGCCATTTTCAATTGCAGGGGGATCCAGTGGCGCGCTTTCACCATCATCATCACCATCATGATCTTCATCGTCATCACCACTACCCTCATTAACATCACCATCACCATCACTAACATCATCACCATCATCATCAAGGTCAACACCTACCCCATCACCTTCGCCAGCACCATCACCACCATCATCGTCGTGATCATCATCATCGTGACCATCATCATCACCAGCACCAATATCATCATCGCCATCATCACCAACACAACCATCAACATCATCATCATCATCATCACCATCACAACCATCATCGCCACCAACACCATTAGCATCATCTCACCAAAAAAAATCACAATAACCATGATCATCATCATCATCACCGTCACAGTTACCAGCAAAATCATCATCATCAACATCACTATCACCATCCCCATCGCCATCACCATCATCATCATAGTCCTCATCATTACCAATAGCATCACCACCGTAGCCATCACCATCATCACCATCATCACCACCACGGCCATGACCATGACAGTGGCACTCACAGCCTCATCATGATCATCGCCATGATCATCACCACCGTCATGACAATGACCACGGCCCTCACCATGACCACGACCATCACCATCGTCATGATCATCTTCATCATGATCACCATCATCATCACCAACATCATCATCATCATCATCACCACCATCATCAACAACATTATCACAACCAACATCATGATACGTATCATCATCACTATCACCAATATCATCAACAGTATCACTATCACCATCACCATCATCAGCAGCATCTTCATCATTGCCACCATCATCACCATCACATCATCATCACCATCTTCATCTCCATCATCATTCTCATCATCATCAGCATCCCCATCTCCGTCACCAGTACCATCACCATTACCGCCATCGCCATCGCCGTCACCATCATCATCACCACAATCAGTACCATCAGCATCATCATCAGCATCGCAACCATCATCATCACCACCGCCATCACCACCAACAATACAATGACCTTCATCATCTTCCCCATCAGCATCGTCATCAACATCACCATCACCATCATCACCACTGTCACCACCATCATCAAAGAACCACCACCACTATCATAATCTACATCGTCATCACCACTACCATCACTATCATCTTCATGACCATCACGACCAGCACCATCATCATCATCACCATCACCGTCACCACCATCATCATCATCACAGTCATTACCGTCTTCATCATCATCGCCATCACCATCGCCGTCATGATCACCAACATCGTCATCATCATCATCATCATCATCATCATCATCATCATCATAATCATCGTCATCGCCAACACTGTCACCAATATCATCATCATCCTCACCAGCATCATCACCATCTCCTGCCACGCCCCAGGCCACCCCAAACATTTCTGCGTGGCCGAGGAGGAGAGAGAGAAGAGGGGGGGGGAGGGCGGGTCAGAAAAAGACTTGAGCCGACGCGGTCGCGGCGAAGATGCGTGACCACGACGGCCTTCGGTTCCACTGAAGATGAAATGTGCAAGCGCGGCCATCTCCGGCCACGCCCCAGGCCGCCCCAAACATTTGCGCGCGGAGGCGCCCCAGGCGATTCCACCGACGGAGCAACAGCAGGCGAACGAGACGCATGGAGGGAGGAGAGAGAGGAGGAGGAGGAGGAGGAGGAGGAGGAGGAGGAGGAGGAGGAGGAGGAGGAGGAGGAGGACCCAACGCACCCACACAACACCGAAGAGGAGACTCGATTCCGAGAGGAGAAGTGGCGACGGCAGGGCGGCGCCGATAATACATGAACTAAGATAGGCAAAAACAAGACATGTCAGGCAAGGGAAACCAAACGCTTGAAATCTTGAAAACCAGTTTGCCTTGCAATTATATCGGAGAAAATCGCAAAACTTTACAGGGCGAGGTTCGGCAAGGCGGGCCCAAAGGATCCCAGAGACGGGGTCAAGGCCAGAGAGGACTATGTGGGGCTTGCCCGAAAAAAAACATAAACCCTTTCTACAACTGCATCGCGGCCTCGGGAAAGCGTCTGGGTGATGTCGGGCCCAGTAAGCGATCCGCGTGAATTTTCTCCAGCGGGCACCGAAAGCGCGCGTGTCGACGTCGAGCGACGCGGCATCGTGCGCCCCCGGCAGGGCCTTCAAGGCGGGCGCGCTCCAAACCCAGGAGCCACCTGGGTTCTCGAGGTGGACGGGGGCCCCCAAGGAGCGGGCCAGCGCGATCAGGCCCAGGGCGAACCGAAGCTGCTGGTTCCTCAGGTCGACGGCCGCCTGCGGCCTGGCTGCATGGTTCGGCAACCCCCAGACGTGTTCCCTCGAGCAGATGGTGCACCAAAACGACCCAGGCGGCCCGCGTCTGGCCTGGCTCCAAGACGAGCACGGCAGCGCAATCCAAAGAGCGGCAGCGACTCCACCACGAACCCACCCACGAACGACCTGACGGACAGCAGGATGGTCGAGATCGAACCACTGTTTCGAAGCGAAGTCCATCGGTAGCGCGGCGACTCCGCGGTGCCGAAGCGCAGCGGACAGGCGACCCGTGCCGGCGAACAGCTCCAGCACAGCAGTCCGAGGGGTTCCCTTGTGACGCTTGGAGCTTGCATGAAGCTCTTTGAGGATGTGACGATGGATCGACTCCGTCGAAGGGCCCCCCTCGGTCGGACCTGCAAGATCCACTGCCAGCGCCAGGCCAGGCAGAGCTCGGGCAGCGGCGCGCCCTGCTGGAAAATCCGCGGCAGGGCGGCGCCCATCGCCTGGCCGAAGGAGGTCGCCCGGGAGCCGACGCGCTGCAGCTCGGTCAGGATGCGAGCCTGCTTGGCGCACCGCTTGAAATTCTTGTCGGAGGCCCAGCCGTCGCGCTGCTGAACGTCGAGGGCCGCCCGCCTCGTCGCCGGGAGGTCGTCCGAGGCGCCCCCGCGACGTAGCCCGTAGGCTGGAGCTGGGAAGTCGCCCGGCCCCAGCGCGCGGGCGGCCTCCTTCATGCGCGTGCCGAGCGAGGCTGTCCGGAGTGGCCAGATCCGCGATGTCCCCGGCGGCGCTCGGTGCTTCAAGCCGAGGAGTGCTGGGGCCAGGAAGACGAAGGTGCCGATCGCCGCCGTGAAGTCCCAGCGGCCTGTCTTCCCGGGCCGCCCCAACTCGCCGGGATGCAGCGGCGGCGCGGCGGGCCCCTCGCCCGCGGCGCCCGCCGCGACGGGGGGGGGCGACCTGCGTCGCCGTCAGCTGGTCGCGCTCTGACGGCCTGAGGTGGCACGCGAAGCTCAGCATCATGGCGATGGCCTGCTCGATCTGGCCGCGGCGCAGCATCGCGCCCGCTGGCGCCGCCGCGAGCAACCGCGGCAGCGGCGTCCGCATCCTGCGGGGGGCGCGCTTCCCCCATCCCGCCAGGCTGCGCGAGGCTCGGCTGAGCGCCCGGTCGCCCCAGCGGCCGATCTGCGGCGGGCAGGACTTCAGCGCGGCCGGCAGGCGCGAGGCGTCGTCCCCGCTGTGGCCGTGAAAGTACAGGTAGTCGAAATAGGCAACCACTATCACTTCCAGCTGGTCCAAGCTGCTCCAGTCCAGGCGGAGCTGGGCGCGCCAGTCGGTGAAGGCGCCCGCCCTCCGATGGTGGTCCTTCTGCGTGGCTTTGCCGACGTATCTCTGCTCGAGGCAGGTGACCCCCGTCAGGGGATCCCCTTTTTCAATGCCCCGCGCTGGCGCGCAGCTGCCGCTTGCGGGGCCGCGGCTGTCAGGGCCCCGGCGCCAGCGGGGGCGAGCTGGAGAAGAGGGGCGCGTCCTGTCGGCATGGGGGGCCGCGCCGAGCGCCCCTGCTTTCCCGCGGCAGCCGCGAGGGTCAGGGAAGCGATCGCTAGGAGCAGCAGCCACCTCGGAGTCAGCGGACTTGATGTGTCGGAGGCCCCGCGACGGCGCATCCGCGGGGTTGAGCTCGCCGGGGGCCCGCCCGGCAAAGACGTGGGGCCTGCGGGCCAGGGAGCGCGCGCAGATCTCCCGGGGGACGCCGCGCTGCTGCGGCGAGGCCCCTCGGCCTTTCCCGATGGCAAGGGCGAGCGACATGTTGTCGACCAGGCGCGCAAAGGGCGGTGCAGCGCGGGCGCGACGGCGAGCCCCTCCGCGAGGCAGATGTCGAAGGGGCCCCTCCACGGGAACGAGAGCGCGATGGCCCCGCCGTCCTCGGCGAGGAGGTTCGGGTCGACCATGCCGAAAGAATTGGTTCCAGTTCTTGGCCTCGCCCGTCGGCGGGCTGCCAGGGTCGCGAAGCGCAGCGCCAGGAGAGCCGGGCCCCAGGGCGCGGTCGCGCGCGCGAGCTGACTCCTCGAAGAGATATCGCCACCTCTCGGCCGCGCGGCCGATCTCGGCCACCGCGTCGCGGTCGCAGCGGCGGCGGCGGCCCCCGCGGCCCCAGCCCGAGGCGTCGCTGGCGGTGACCTCGTCGTGCCAGTCCGCGTCTGCGAAGACGACGAAGAGCGGCAGCGGCGAGCGGACATGCCGGAGCCACTTCCCAGACGCGCGAGTTAATCCACTGGTCTGCAAGTGTGAGGCGCAGGGGTTTGGCGTTCTCATGGGCTGTTTCCCGGCACTTTTGCCTGCGATTCTCAGAATCCCTGGCGCTCGGCTCGGACGTGGCGCCGTTCTGGTTCCGGGGCGCGCGGCGGATTGCGAAGCAATTGTCACATTCCACCGGGGGAAGTGTTACAAGGCAGCAGTTGACGCAACGCGCAGTTTCGCGCGCACGGGCCAGCGGCGCATATTGTGCGGAGTGCGCGCTTTGAAAGAAACAGTGGGGGCAATTTCTGGTATAGATCACCGGGGGCCTTGGCTACCCTAGGCCCTACCCAAGGCCCTAGGCTTCCCAAGGGTAGGCCCTACCCAAGGCCCTAGGCTTCCCAAGGGTAGGCCCTACCCAAAGCCCTAGGCTTCCCAAGGGTAGGCCCTACCCAAGGCCCTAGGCTTCCCAAGGGTAGGCCCTACCCAAGGCCCTAGGCTTCCCAAGGGTAGGCCCTACCCAAGGCCCTAGGCTTCCCAAGGGTAGGCCCTACCCAAGGCCCTAGGCTTCCCAAGGGTAGGCCCTACCCAAGGCCCTAGGCTTCCCAAGGGGTAGCCCTAGGGTAGCCCTAGGGGTGGGCCCCAGGGGTAGCCCCAGGGTAGCCCTAGGGGTAGGCCCTAGGGGTAACCCTGTATTGCGGATTACAATATGATTCATTTGGTCGGGCGGGCGGGCGGGACATTAATAGCATTGGTTGCCTTGGTGGCGGATTACATATATTGATTCCCTGTGTGGTGGGTTATCAACTGATTATTCTTGTCGGGCGGGCGGGCGGGACACTAAAGGCATTGATTGCATGTGTGGCGGGTGGCACACTGATTCTTATTGTGGCAGATTACACATTGATTCCTTTGGTCGGGCGGGCGGGCGGGACATTAAAAGCATTGGTTGCTTTGGTGGCGGATTACAAAGTGATTCCATGTGGCAGCGGGTTACAAGTTGATTACTATTGTGGCGGATTACAAGCTGATTCTTTTGGTCGGGCGGGCGGGCGGGACATTAAAGGCATTGCTTGCTTTGCTGGCGGATTACATATTGATGCCCTTTGTGGCGGAGTGGGAGTGGAAGAGGAGGAGAAGGGGGAGGAAGCATCCCTCCTCCCTCCTACCTCCGCACGCCTCCTCCCTCCTCCCTCCTCACTCCGTCCGCCCGCCTCCTCCCTCCCCCCTGCTCCCGCCGCCTCCTCCGCCTCCGCCGCCACCTCCTCCTCCTCCTCATCCTCCTCCTCCTCCTCCTCCCCCTCCTCCTCCTCCTCCTCCTCCTCCACCTCCTCCTCCTCCTCCCTCGCTACTCCCTCGATCCCCTGCTTCCCCCCCCCCGCTCCCCCTTCCGAGGGCAGGGCGCCCGCGCCGCCCCCCGGCGACCGCGGCCCCGGCGCCGCAGACCCCCCCTCCCCCCCTCCCCGCCCCCCGGGCGCGGGCCCCGGCAGACCCCCCCTCGCAGACCCCCCCTCACCCCCCCTCGCTGACCCCCCCTCAGACCCCCCCTCACAGACCCCCCCTCTGGGACCCCCCCTCGCTGACCCCCCCTCGCTGACCCCCCCTCGCAGACCCCCCCTCACCCCCCCTCACCCCCCCTCGCTGACCCCCCCTCCCCCCTCTGGGACCCCCCCTCGCTGACCCCCCCATCGCTGACCCCCCCTCGCAGACCCCCCCTCGCAGACCCCCCCTCTGGGACCCCCCCTCGCTGACCCCCCCTCTGGGACCCCCCCTCACTGACCCCCCCTCGCTGACCCCCCCTCGCAGACCCCCCCTCGCTGACCCCCCCTCGCAGACCCCCCCTCTGGGACCCCCCCTCGCTGACCCCCCCCTCGCTGACCCCCCCTCGCAGACCCCCCCTCGCAGACCCCCCCTCTGGGACCCCCCCTCGCTGACCCCCCCTCTGGGACCCCCCTCACAGACCCCCCCTCGCTGACCCCCCCTCTGGGACCCCCCCTCGCTGACCCCCCCTCCACCCCTCTGGCGATCGCAGACCCCCCCTCTCGCTGGACCCCCCCTCCCTCACAGACCCCCTCGCAGACCCCCCCCCCCCCCCCCTCCGCGACCCCCCCTCGCCCCCCCCTCGCTGACCACCCCTCGCTGACCCCCCCTCTGGGACACCCCTCGCTGACCCCCCCCTCTGGGACCCCCCCTCGCTGACCCCCCCTCTGACCCCCCCTCGCTGACCCCCCCTGACCCCCCCTCGCATCGCTGAGACCCCCCCTCGCTGACCCCCCCTCTCTGAGACCCCCCCTCGCTGGGACCCCCCTCGCTGACCCCCCCTCCCCCCTCGCAGACCCCCCCTCGCAGACCCCCCCTCAGAACCCCCTCTGGGACCCCCCCTTCACAGACCCCCCCTCGCAGACCCCCCCTCTGGGACCCCCCCTCTGGGACCCCCCCTCTGGGACCCCCCCTCGCACACCGTCCCCCCTCGGGGATTCCCTCCCCCCTCTCGGAGACTCGGAAGACGAGGGGCCAGGAGGAGGGAGGAGGGGACAGAGCACGCCTTTCCGAAGTACGCCTTGGCAGCGGATTGCAAGTTGATTACTATTATGGCGGATTACAAGCTGATTCCTTTTGTCGGGCGGGCGGGCGGGACATTAAAGGCATTGCTTGCTTGTGTGGCGGATTACACAGACTGCAGGCCCTAGGCTTCCCAAGGATAGGCCCTACTGGACACCCTAGGGTAGCCCTAGGGTGCCCCTAGGGGTAGGCCCCAGAGGTAGCCCTAGGGTAGCCCTAGGGGTAGGCCCTAGGGTAGCCCTAGGGGTAGGCCCTAGGGGTAGCCCTAGGGTAGCCCTAGGGGTAGGCCCTAGGGGTAGTCCCAGGGTAGCCCTAGGGGTAGGCCCTAGGGTAGCCCTAGGGGTAGGCCCTAGGGTAGCCCTAGGGGTAAGCCCTAGGGGTAGCCCTAGGGTAGCCCTTCCTTGGGTGATCTATAGGCAATTTCTGACCGCCCGTTCGGGCGCATCTCGTGCGCCGAAGCTCTGGCATGTCTTAAAGCTGGCGCAGCGGCGATGGGGCTCCCAAGTGCGCCATATTGGGGCGCCCGCGCCTTTCGCAAAGGGTTGGCCAACGATGCTCTGTGGGCTGGTGGACCCTCTGCGTTATTCTGGTCTGGCGGCTGGAGGGGGTTTGCCGCTTTCGGGCGCGCTACGGCGCAGACCCGGGGAGCAGCGGCAGCCGCGGAGTGGCTGGCAGCTTTCTCGGATTCGAGCGGCGCAGAAGAATAATAGCTACAACTACGTATGCATGCATTGGGTTGCTCAGATTTCTCTGGTGCATAACGTATTCCCTGTCGCCTGCTCGGTGCGTTGCCGCCAGCCTGGCCGCTCCTGGGTGCAGCGGGCCCTTGGAGCTTCCAGTCGAGACCCGTCTGGCGGCGCCTTGTTCCCCATTCGCCCAACAGCGGCGCGGGGGCGTCGACCTGGAGAAACGCGCCCGCAGAGATTTTCATAGCCCCCAAATCGCGCAGCGATTTGGGGGGCAGGAAAGTCTTCAGGGCAAAGGGGCAGTTGCCTCCTCGCCTCTTGGTTTCTTGGCCTTTCCTGTCCTTTGCTCACTGCCTGGCAGTGCCTCCGCGGCGCGGCGGATTCTCACATCTCACGGCCGGTGGCCTCGCAGAGGCTGGCGTACTTTGCGTGGGGCTGCCACGTTGTCCTCCCTTCCTCTTCCTTGGTTGGTTGGTTGATTGGCAGGCTGCTCTGGCCGTGCTCGGTGCAGTGGAGCGACCGGCGTGCTCTGGAGAGCGGTCCCTCCCAGGGGGCGCCAAACGAGCAGGACGCCGCCCTGTCTCGTGCGCCCGTGCCCCGCAGGACGGGGCGATAGTTTGCGCATTGTCGTGCAATTTCCCACCCTCGTCCACCCTCATTGGTTCGCGGTGCTGGGTCGGCGCTTTTGCCACATGGGCCCTTGGAGTTCCCAGTGAGGACCCGTCTGGCGGCGCCTTGTTCCCCATTCGCCCAAAGGTGGCGCGGGAGCGTCGACCTGGAGAAGCGTGCCCGCAGAGATTTTCTGGGGAACCCCTGGAGAACTCTGGGCCTCGTGAGGAGCGATCCGGAGGCCATCCGGCCTGCGTGGCAAACTTGGGGCCGCCTCGGGCTGGGGCAACCTCTTGCAACGCACGAAGGCGGATAAGCGGAGGGCGGAGCGCCGGCGGCGACGAGAGCGGCGAATGGCCCCGGGGCGGCTTCTACACGCACTCGCCAGGGAGCCTCGCCGAAGACATGGGCCATCGGCGCCCCTCGATACACTTGTTTGATCCGCGGGTCGAGAGCGAGCCTTTTCCAGACGAAGCTAAGGGGGCCGCGCACAGCTTTAGTTACTTAACAGAAGAAGGAAAACAGAAGGAGGGGCCGCACGTCAAGGCCATGAGAGGGCAAAGCCCCGGGATCTGGCGGTGCCGAAAGCGAAGTGCATGCAAAGGAACGCCTTGAACAAAAACCCGGAAGCGCAGTACCGGGAGGCAAAAAGCTGGTGGTGGTGCCGTCAGGCCCCTCGATGCACGTGGCGTTTTCAAAAATCACCCGAACCGAAAAACCTTGCCATCTCTTGGGGCTTCCGCCGAGTTTCCACCGACTTCAGCCGGCGGAGGCGGCCTCGTTCTACCTCCGCCGCCGTCCGACGGACTTCCGCCGAGGAAGAACTATCAACTGTCTCGATCCTCGAAGGCGAGGCCCTTTTTCGAATGCCTCACATGCATTGGCCCCCATCGTCGCCCTCGAGAGAAGGGGAGGGGGAGGGAAGGCCTTACGAGGTCCAGCGCACCGCGGAGCTGCGCGATCGGGATCCTCTCCCCTGCGCGCGCGCTGCGGTGCCCGAT
>CAUYUJ010017508.1:165000-170000 GCA_963575745.1 Prorocentrum cordatum | reverse complement strand
TGCTTTGCTCTCGTGATGTCGTGACATCTCGTACCTGAGCGTGGAAAGGAACTTCGCACCCTCGCGACACGGACGAACGACGACGGCGCAGGCAAGCAACATCGATTACCTTCGCGCTAACCGCGGGAGGGAGGGGCGGCAACAACTGCTAAGGCCAGGCGTCGGCGCCTAGGCACGTCTGGGCCGTGGCAGCACGGCCCAGGTACCAGCCGGAGCAGAATCCACCATCCCATCATCCCCCCGATATCCTGGTCCCTCACCTCACATACATAAACAGCATAAGTGTAACTGCTTCGCATGAAGCTGGATATAACATTAAGGCCGCGCGGAGGCACCACAGCGGGAGTTACCACGCGAACAGTGTGCAGGCTGAGGCATCTTCGCACCCTCGCGACAGACAAAGAGATGCATAGAGATACACAGGAACACGATTATCTACGCGCCGTCGTCAGAGGCTGTGCCGAGCCTACGCCGGAACATCATACCTGAGCGCTGACATGCATTCATGACCCCACTTCTATGGTACTACATATGGATGCCGATGGCCGCATATGCGGCAACCATGGCGGCTCTGGCGGCTTCGATGCCGCCTTGAGCAGCGACAGCGTCACCGATCCTCCGGCTCCTCTGGTCATCGCGTGCCGCGCGGGAGCCAACGGGCTGTCCCAGGGTGTCCGGCACGGCCACGCGCTCAGCCTCCGGATGCCGCGCCGAGGCAGCAGCAGGGACGGGGACCACCTCGTCGAGGGCCTCTGCGGCTCTGCGGCGCGCTCGGCTGCCTCTCGCTCGGTCGCTGCCTGTGGCGCGGGCACGGCCGGGCTGTCGGCCTCGGCCTGGCGCACAGCGGTCGGGCGACGCCTGGCCCGCGCAGCACGGCGTGTGGACGCCTTGCAATGGGCCTCGAAAGCCACGAGTGCGGCTGTGGCCTGCCCCTGCCCGGCCAGCGGAAGCCCATGACCACTGGCTTCGGCAGCACCAGCGCCGAAAGCACCAGCAGGCAGACGCGTCACAGGGCGGAGCGCGCGATCACGAGAGGCGTGGCCAACGCCACCAGGAGCTCCAGCGGCAGCAGCAGCAGCGGGTAGCACGTACCTGCAATCTCCACGATGGTCCGCACGAACATCGGCTGCTGGTGGCGGCGGCAGATCTCGTGGAGGCCGTAGCAGGGCCGAAGACGATGACATCAACCTCGGCGAAAACGGCGGAGGTCCGGTTGGCGGCGGCGGCGGCTTCGGCCTGCGAGCCGCCAGTGGCTCAGCAGCATCATCATGAGCACGATCACGGGCACGGGCCCCGCCCGCGGCCGCAGCCACCAGCTCCGGCACACCAGCATGACCAGCACGGTCGGGTACGAGAACACCACGAGCAGGTACGGGTCCAGCACCAGGAAGTCCACGAACCTGCAGCTCGGACGGAGCCTCCGAGGCAGCAGGCGACGGCTGAGGCCACCATACTGGCGCTGCGGAAGCTGGGGGCGGCAGCGCCTCTGGCAGCCAACACCAAGTGGCCGCCGTCGCCGCAGCGCCCTTCAAGGCCTGCGCGGGTACAGGGACTCCCGCCGTCGCGGGGAGCGGCACGTACATGAGCGCCTCGGCCCTCATGCCGACGGCGGCCTGGCCCGCCCGCGGCTCGCACCACTTCGCCTCGGCGTTCATGCCGGCAGCGGGAGACGCCTCGCGGCGCGTCGGCCCGCTCTTGGCGTCAGGATGCGTCTCGCCGCGCACCAGGGCATCCTCGATCCTGCGGACCGCCTCGGCGAGCTGCTGGAGCTTGACGCCCACGTCGCCGTGATGCCAGTCGCCGCCGCGGTGCCAGTCGCCGCCGTACTGCCAGCCGGCGCCGCGCTGCCAGGTGCCCGCGCCGCGCAGCCAAGCGTCGAGCGCGTCGCGGCGGCGGCGGCGGGCGAGGCGGCGGGCTGCCGACGGGCCCAGCAATCGAATGTCAGCCTGGCGCTGCCAGGAGGGCCGCCACGCCATCGGGCAGCCTCGCACGGGCCGCCACGCCATCGGGCAACCCTCGTAGCCTCCTGCAGCTCCTCACGCGCCTGCGTGCGCCGCTCGCGAGCCCGCGGGAAGGGCTCGTGTCGCGCGGCTGGCCCGCGGCTCGCCTGGCAGCAGCGCCAGGGGCGAGGCGAGGCGGCCGGCGCGCATGGCAGCTGCCCGGCGGCGCGAGGTGCGCTGCTCCTGGAGCAGTCCAAAACACCTCGGACCGGGGCGGCAGCTGAGGAGGAGGGAGGAGGGAGGAGGAGGTGGAGGTGGAGGAGGGGGAGGGGGAGGAGGAGGAGGAGGAGGAGGAGGAGGAGGAGGAGGAGGAGGAGGAGGAGGAGGAGCAGCAGCAGCAGCAGCAGGAGGAGGGGCAGGAGGAGGAGGAGGAGGAGCAGGAGAAGGAGGATGAGCAGGAGGAGGACGAGGAGGAGGAGGAGATGGATGTGCATAGATTTCGTCGCCCGATGTACGTCTGCTGCGCCATTCCCCGCGACGAGCATCGCAAGCTGTGTTGCTTGACAGGCGTGGGCTCGACAGCCACCTTGCGGGGAGCCATGGCCTTTTTCGGGCAATTTGCATGCTCGCCTTAGGTCGGGCATGTCCCCCGACAGGCGGATGTTGGACGAAAATATGCGTGCATCTATTCGCATGGACCTGTCCGCCGTGAATGTCTAGGCGCAAGAGGTTTCGAATATAAACGGGCTTCAGTTGTGACGGTCTTGTTATGAATCTAACTGCGAATGGCTTGGAGTGTGAATGAGCCTCAGTAGTACGAACGCGTCTCTGCGCATGAGCCTGGGGCCTCCTGGGGCCTCCTGAAACCTACTGGGGCTTCCTGGGGCCTCCAGGAGTCTCTTGGGGCCTACTACCCTACTGTGCATTCACCTTCGATGACAGAGAACGGAGGAAACTGCAACCACAGACGGGAACATATCCATGCCGTGGACTACGACGCCAGAAGGATTTGCCCCCCACCACTCCGCAACTTCCTAAGCCAATATTCTAGGAACCTGGATATCTTTACTCGAACCAACACCGACTCTGGATTACGTGCAAAACAATTCAACGTATTGCACAACAACTTCGGCCCAGAAAAACATCGACGACACAAGTTTGCATGTCGGCAGATAGAAACAGCAGGTGTACAATACGAACCGCTGCACATGCATGCTGCATGGCATCAACGATGAGCCGTACCCGCATGCGGAAATTGCGGATGATGACCTACAGCGCCTACCGATATCAGACCCGACGTCACAGAAACATACAATCGAACTGACAGACGACAAAATCAGCAAAAAAACGCGTACGTCACACCAAACAGCCAAGATCGCCCTACTCCTTCACGAAGATTTTCAACGCCTACTCCCAACAATACTGTTCATATGATGGAATAACTACTGGCAGGACTGAGGTCATACAGGTCCGACTTAGCATGCTAGGCAGACCCGCGTACGCGGGCCACTACCGACGTTGTTGGGTGAGCACCGGATAAATCAATCATCATCACCACCACCACCACGTGTTACTCCCGCCCGCCTACCCTAGATGATACATATCTCTCGATCGTTACCAGCTGCCTTGAGGATACCTCCTTTTTCTTCTCAGTACTCAGGCACGCGCACATACCCAGCGCGCGCACGTGAGAGCCTCCGTCGTAGTACCTCGAATCAAACTGCGCAGCACCAACCCATCGTGCTCCCGTACCACTGGTCTCAGCGACATGGCGATTAGCATCAAATTCATTACTAAGGAAGTGGTTGACGGTGTGGCGCTCGAGAAGATCTACCTGGAGGCCAAAGTCTACGACGCAGACTCCAGCGGGCTCAACAGGTGGTTACAGCCACTGACCAAGGTCCAATACCACATCGACTACTACAACGGCGCCGAGCAGATCAACTTAAATATCACCGTTCTAGACGCACGGTCGCGGTCAGGTACGAGGGCTAAGCACTTACCTTCTACAAAACTAGTGGTGATTACGTACAAGGACAATATACCATTGATTATCGCACAGGCGCGACACAGGATAAGTACCCGCTCGAGCCCCTGAATAAGATGTTCGGATTACCACATTAATGCTAGGTTTACCTTACTACATCGGAATGGCCCGAGACAGTCAATGCCCCCGTCCATTACGAGGCTACAAAGGAGATCGTATTTATACTACTTGATACGTCCGAAAACATCGGCGTCGGCAACGTAGAGCCCGCACTATAAAAACACGGATTAGGGTAAAACGTCGTATGCCGACAACATCAAGTACGTTGACTAGCTTGTACTCGGCGGCCACTCGAACGAGGGCGTGCGCAAGTACAACGACGACACCATCCACGACTACGCGTTCAAGGCCATCGCGAACTGGTGCTACCTGTACTTGCGCTACCCAGACGGGGAGTTCGTGTCGGAGGGCTATTGCAGAAGGACAAGAACATGGACAGCAACAAAATACGACCTCGTGAAAGTCATGCACATCTTTCGAGGAAGAAACGAACAGTATTTAACAGAAGGCGTGGGGTACACGGTGAACTCTGTCACGTGCAAACACCCGATCTACGATCGCCAACGGAGGGCGGACGACATCACTGAATGAACGGGCCAACTGAGGCTCGATGGACACCCAGTACGACATACCGTTCGTGCTTTCCCAGACCTGCTTGATTCATACCGCTCCACGCATATACTACAGCTTCGCTGACCAGGTTCCGCCGTGCGAGTGCAAAGAGGAGGTACTCGTTACTCAGCCGGCATGCCCATCTACCTCTTTACCTGCTGCGTGTGCACATGGGCGCGTACATGCATACACTGTACACCTCGAGCTACCTCAACGCTACAGCTGAGACCATACGGCACCAATTGACAGATCAAGCTTACCAACCATCCCGACCATGTTCACCTACCCCATGGGCTTTGATATCACTGTGCCTCAACTGTCAGCACCCACAGGAAATTTACGGCATAATCATGCAGCCACCAATTGAAAATAATTGAAAATACCAGGCTGCTTTGTACAGA
>CAUYUJ010017508.1:142500-157500 GCA_963575745.1 Prorocentrum cordatum | reverse complement strand
CGGAGGCATTCCGTAGACAGTTGCATCGTAATTTACTTTAGCCAAGCTGCCTTGCTGGATTACTCGACGAGCTGCTGCACGACCACGACGACCTGTAGCTGCTAATTTGCCGGCTGCTCTCACTTGTTGCGCGCTTGCCGACAAGGTATAGCAGCTCTAGGTATAGCTCTCATGTCCCGACCTCGATCAACTCCCAAATCAACGACCTTTTGCCCAACTGTAATGCGAATGTTATGTTGCGCTAACTTGCGGGCAACTTCACGGGCCACTAGAGGGTTGCTGCAGGCTATCTTTGACTTGTAAGCAATGGTCAAATGCGCTGTGTGGCAGAGCCGCCCTAGTGTTGATCCAGCTTGAACTGACGCCTGGGTCGCAAACTTAATCGAACCATAACAACTCTGAGTAATATCATCCACCCAAGAAGACAATTCCACTGCTGGTGAGTATTTATTGTAAACGAACTCCAGGACCGAATAGAGATAAAATCTTCCAAAATCAAGGCCTCGACGGGCTCCTGCAATGATACCCTTGGTGGGCTGCGCGGGCCCCGAGAAACTGCGATTCTCTCGGAAAACCTTAGATGCCAAGTGAACCAGGCCTTCCAAGACGAGCACCTGCGGGGGAAACTGCTTCTCGAAGCCCTGCTCGAAAAGTCTGTCAAATTCGAGTGAGTCGTAAAAGGCGTCGATGTCCCATAACAGTGCAGAAGAGATTGCATGGTCAAGGCCTGCGCCAACTGACTCATCCATGACCGCTCGAAGTAAACCGACTCTAAGACAAGAAGAACCTCTGACTGCCTTATCACATTTACCTGCTACCTGATCCACCCACTCTGTCGGATACAGCTTGCGCGCTGCGCTCCACAGCCGAATGATGTCTGGGACAAGGCCGATCGACCTGTCTGTCGTGGGCCTTTTGCGTAATAAAGCAATTAGAACTGCCATGGTCTGCCATGGCCAGGTGCCGTGAGACTCACAGGCGTTGAACAAGTAAACAAGATCCCCGACTCCTCGAGACGGTAGGTACTTAAATGCTCCACCGATCCGAGCTGCTCCACACCTGAAGCCTTCTTCGAGTTGACACTGTCGAAGGCGAGGGACACATCGGTTGACGTAGGTAGTGGCAGAGGATCCTCTCGGGCACGGGCATGAGCCTCTCGTAGAAGGCCAGACGCCTTCGTCTGCGAAAATCTCGGGGAGGCACAGTTCTTCTGCCACTGAACGCGCTTGACTGCAAGCATCTCTCGAAAGGAGATGGCGTTCTCGTCGTTGTAGCTCAGCTCGTTCTCCGACCTGGCCTTGGGCTCGACGAACCTATGTAGGCTGCCGGCGGACGACTCGAGGCTCTCCGAAATCCAATCTCGAAGCAATTTGTATGAGGCTGAAGCCGACTTCCCCCCCAAAGATTGAGCGATCTCGCGTGCGCTGTCCTTTAAAATCTCCAATGCATCGAAGGAAAGGTTGTGAATATTCAATGGGCTGGTCGCCCACGCTGGGCGATCTCCCGATAGGGCCATACCCCAGCCAACATTGGGCATGTCTGAAACTGCTTGCTGCAAATGTTTGGTAAGGAAACCGATTCGCTTGTATGGCGTTGAACGGCCCCTGCCCGTGATAATGTCCGTTCTTTTCAAAGGCTGTCATATATGCAACATTTCTCCTAACCAGCTGTCGACTTGCATCCGCCATCTAATTGAGCTGTCGGCATGGGATCTGGCGGATCTGGGTAGAGATACTGCGATTGCATTGAATGAGCGTGGTTCTGCTCGGCCGCAGCACTGCCAAGCAGTAGATTCAGGTATGTCCAATATTATGCACGCATACTGCTCCACGCAAGATGCAAAGTGTCCGTATCTGATCCCAAGGGTTGTCGGTGACTCTGGCTGGTACTTGAAGGCTAACGACTCGGATGTCCAGGAAGGTGGTGTCGACCAAGCGCTCTTCTCCAACATGTTCTCCGAGATTATGTCCCATGACTGACTCAAATCAGTGGACTCCCATTTGGCTGCTGGTTCTGATCTGCATCGGAAAGGTTCGGCTCTCTCCTCAATACGTGCCGCGACAGCGGTGCTCCATAAAACCTGCAGGGCTTCCTGATCGCAGTCGAAAAATTCCTTGATCAAGAACTTCCGAGCCCTCCCTGGGAACGGGGTCTGAATGCCCTGGAACGGTTCCGAGTTCTCAGCTTTCTCGCCCTCATCCTCAGGAAAATCAATCCATCACCCCTCCTTTCTCGCCTCCTGAAGACCTGCGTCTGTCGGCGCGGCCTTCTTGGACATGTCCCCCAACTTCTTCCGGCTGCGCTTTCCGTCGGCGTCGGCAACCCGACGCTTCGGCGGCGGTGGCTGGGAGAGGCGACGGAGGTCAAGCGCTCTGCGCATGTTAGGTTCTGCTGAGGACTTCAGATCGAAAAATGCCCCATAGTGGTCTCCACCGTCGGGAAATGTGAGCTGCGATGAAACGTATAAATCTCGAAAGTCTTTGGAGGCGATGCAATAACCGATCCATCTCAGGCCCGCGCCTCGCGTCGACGTGTGAGTGGCGCCTTCTGGAAAGAAAACGTCTGCCGACCATGTTTGAAACCAGCTGCTCATCTCCTTTGGCGTGGCATTGAAGTCGCCGAAAATCGCCCACTGGCCAGCGCGCCTCGCCAACAGAGCCGAGACCGCGGGCAATGTCTCCACGTTGATGCCGCTGGAGACCCCCGCGGGCGCCGTCAAATACACGCCCGCAACTAGTATAGATGCATGCTTCGTTCTCCACTCCAGAGCAACAACATCGCGAAAGCAGAGCGGACCTGGGGCCCACTTGTCTGTCAAGCCAACGGAACCAATAGCGCCCTCCTCCTTGTCGGCGAGGTTTCGAAAAGTCTGGACATGATTATGCCTGCGTATGCCCATAACAATGCCGCCTGCCCTGCCCCTGTCACGGGTTCTGCAGGCGGGGGGCACCACTCCAGCATGCTTGTTCAAAGCCAACTAATTGAGGATGTCATTCGAGCCATCCTCAAGGACATGAGATTCTGGAGTGATGATAATATCTGCTGCCTGATATGAAAAAAAGCTTATTAGCCTCAGTGCCCCACAAGGATAAGTTGTGTAAAATGAGTCTGCGAATCACTGGAGGCTCTTTGATCACCTCCTTATTCTTCTTCGGGTAAAGCCAGACTGTGCTAAACTGCAGACTTGCCCTCGCCCGCATCTCCAGCACTTGTCGTGGCTCTCTCGAAGGCCTGCGAGTTGTTGTTCCTCGCGCGCCCCAAGACGTTCTTGACTGCCTCCTCTGGTGGTTCTTCCACTGGCTGCGCTGCCTCTGCTGAGTCCGTAGTAGCCGAATCCTGTCCATTAGATGAGCTCGAAGCACCTGCTGAGTTAGCAGCCGCTGCGTCGGGATCAGCATCTGGAGCCTGGTCTGGGTCCTGCTGCGCGTCCTTGGAATCCTTCCCTGCCGCGGCTGCGGCCACGTCCGTCTTGCGCTTCTTGATCGATATCCTGGTTTTACCTGCTTGCGGGCTGACAATCCTTGAGCAGAAGGTCCCACTGCACGAACAATAATATCTTTGATATCCTTGGCGGGTGTTTCTTTAAACGGCTGTCATTGTTTGATCTCTGCTGGATCAAAACCGCAATCCGAAATACCGAAGGATTCGCCATCTTCGAAATGAAGTAACTCCGACAAGGCTGAAGCCTCTGTGGCGGCCAAAAGAGCTGAGAGGTTGATCGCGGCCTTGGGCTTCTCGACGTAATGAGACTGACCGTTCGCCGCGGCGGTCGACTCCATCTGCTGTTGAAATTGTTTCTTGTACGCTGCGTCAGCAATGGCTGCTTCTCGCGCCAACTTTGCAACATCTGCTTTCGCGCGCAATACCCACTGCTCACATTCTGATTCATGCCGTACAACTTTGTCCAGAGCTTCTTGTGCACGTCGTGCTGCAACTCCAGCGGCCTGAAGCTGTTGCTCTCGAGCGAGAGCTGGACGAACTGGTGCTGGCTTGGGTGGATCTGGCTTCTGAACAGCTGCTGCCAACACCTGGAACTGCGCGGCGGTGCTGGGAGGGAGCTTGCGCTCCAAGCGCTGCAACAACTGCTGTCGTCGGCGAGAAGGGGGTGTCGTTCTGGAGGGTCCCTTGGTCGATGTTCCAGTTCCCTGGAGGACCCTGAGCGAAGGGGCTCGGAATCTGGGTACGCGGTTCTTTCCACCATGGTGGTTTTGGCCCGTCTGAACCTTGAGCCCACACACCTTTGGGACGTAAGTATCCTGACCCCGCAGCTGGTTGCAATCCACCTCCGCACTGCCAACACTTGGTATGATAGCGGAAATTCCATTGATAATGGCAACGAGAACAAGCAACGTAACCCTGCTTCTTCCCATACGGAGCCATGTCTGAAACTGCTGGGCTGTGCGCTTGCCCGAAGGGTGCCGACTACCGTGGTGGCGGTAGGGTCGATGGCCACTGAAAGTCACTGAAAGCTGCCGCGGACTAGCGGTATCCGTTTTGGCCCCAAGGGAACCTGACATCTTGAGCCAAAATGGCTACGGAACAGGACGAGGAGGGAGGAGGATGAGGAGGAGAAGGAGGACGAGGAAGGGGAGGATGAAGAGGAGGAGGAGGAGGAGGAGGAGGAGGAGGAGAAAGAGGAAGAGGAGGATGATGAGGAGGAGGAGGCGGAGGAGGAGGAGGAGGTTGAGGAGGAGCAGGCGGGGAGGGAGGAGGAGGAGGTGGAGGAGGAAGACGAGGAGGGGAAGGCGAGGAGGAGGAGGAAGAGAGGAGGAGGAGAGAGAGAGAGAGAGAGAGAGAGAAAGAGAGAGAAAAGAGAGAGAGAGAGAGAGAGGAGAGAGAAGAGAGAGAGAGAGAGAGAGGAGGAGGAGGAGGAGGAGGAGGAGGAGGAGGAGGAGAGGAGGAACACGAGGAGGAGGAGGAGGAGGAGGAGGAGAACGACGAGGAGGAAGAAGAGGAGGAGGAGCCGGATCAGCATTGTTGGATCGTCACCGGCTGCTGCGCTTTTTCTGGGTCCTGCTCCTTGCGAGGCAGGAGGCCACACAGGCCCACCGCCGAATGGGGGCTGGCAGGCGCTTTCTGTTGCGCCCGCTCGGCCTCCCGGCAGAAACGTGGCGCCAAAAAACGAAGATCTGCAGGTGGTCCCTCCGAGCCGCCCCCAAGCCTCCCAGCCTCCCAGCCTCCCAGCCTCCCAGCCTTCCAGCCTCCCCCTCCTCCTTCTCCTCCTCCTCCTCCTCCTCCTCCTCCTCCTCCTCCCCCATCGCTCTCGCAGCCCCCATTCGGCGGCGCGCCCGGGAGGGAAGGTGAGGGGTCGGCCCTTTTCAGAAGCCCCCAGGCCTTCTGAGAGGCTTTCTAAGCCTTCTCCAAAAACTAGAGGACTCCTAGATGGGGCCGGAGTAGATGTGGTCCGGGGATCGCGCCGCATCTCCGATACATCGTCGATGCATCGGCGATGCATCGTCGACGTCGGCGATGCATCGGCGACGTCGGTGCGGAGAAAATTGGGCTCCACATCGAGCCGCATCGCCGATGCATCGCTGATGCGGCGCGATCCTCCGACCCCATCTGGGGGGCCTAGAAAGACACGGATCGCTCTTGAGAAGCCCCGCCATCTTCTGAGAAGGCCTGCCCCCTCTCACTCCCCCCTCGGCGCGCCGCCGAGTTTGGCTCCCGGGTCATAACTCGGCTCTCCGGCGGCCGTTCGGGACGAGCCGAATACCCCCCGGAAAACCCTCGGCGAGGCGCAGCTGCCGAAGAGCCTCCCGAGGCAGAAAGTCTTGCAGGAGTCTTGCAGGAACCCGCCAGACGAAGTCGAGTTCCCCCTCTCGGCGCGCCGCCGACCTGTGTCCCGAGCCCTCCCCCCAGCAGCGCCATGGCGGGCATGCGCGGCGGCACGAACACGGACAAAAACGTGAGATGCTCCCTGCCCTGTCAGACTCGCTCGAGGCCTGCCCGAGAATCCCTTCCTGAGCACCAGTCGCCCGACAAGGATCAGTCGGCCCGCGAGGGAGGCTCGCAGGATCAACTCTTGCTGCCGTCGGTAAGCGGCCCGCTTCAGAGGCCGCTGACAGCGAACGAGATGACAACGTGAGCGACGAAAAGAAATGGGTCTTACGCGAGATCACTGGCGATGCTTCGGCAATGCATCGGCGATGTCGGCGATGCATCGGCGACGCCCACGTGAAGAAGATCGGCTGCACGTCGAGCCGCATCTGCTCCGACCCCATCTGGGAGACCTCTCGTCAGAGTGAAGCCAGCCCAGGCCTCCGAGGGAGTGGACGCCGACAAGGAAAGGGCCTTACGAGAGATGGCAAAACGACCTTCGGCGGTGGCTTACGCGGGCCACGAGCGCGTGACGCCACACTGGGGCCACTGGGGACGAGGGCGCCTGCGCACGGCCTTGCGCGGGAAGCTTGCGCGCCAGCCTCGGTGAAGACGACCCCGTTTGTCTGCGTCGCTCACATGGTACAATGACACGATGGCATCTAAGGAAGCGGTGCGAGCGGCAGCCATCCCAACATCTGCGGGGTGATCGTCGTTTTATCCACTCCTGCTCGTGCCCCAAATCTACGAGGGGCCAGAGTGGCAGGATGGAGAAAAACTCTGGCCTCCGGCGGCCAACTTCTCTATCCTTGCCCTGTCATGGGAACCCTTATCACAATCACCTTCAACGCCACGACCTGTGGATGGTTGCCCTCCGAGCTACTAGCAAATAAACTCGACGATGAACGCAAGACGGCAGAGGCAGCGTGGACTGTTGCGGAAGTGGCGCAGACACGTGGCGCCCTGCCAAGTGCCCAGGCGACCGCGTACTCACACTGATCGAGGACAAGGACGAGGACGAGGAGAAGAGGAGGCGAAGGAGACGAATGCTGAGAACAAGAGCAGAGAGGAGGGCAAAACAGGGCTAGGATCGGGATAAATCGCTCCAGAGCGTCCCGGAGCAGTCCCAGAGCGTTCCGGAGCGCTCTGGAGCGGCCGCGGCGCCCAATACATCCTCCAAACCCGCCGATCCTCAGAGAGTTCGAGTCATCCCGATCCGATTTTGTCCCGATCTTCGCGTCGTTTTAGAAGAAGAAGAAACACTCCGTTGGGGCCTGGTTCGTCCACCTACGGGGGGGATTCAAAAGGCCCAGAGACTATCCTTAAAAACGGATCCAAAACGCCTGGGACACTAGCCCCAAGGCTAGACCGTAAACTGGCCCACTGCCCGAGGCTCCAAACGCGAGTACGAGTTACCCGTGTCCAGACCCACGGCAAAAAAACAACTCACCCTATTCGCTGAACCATAGCCTGAACATGCCTGCTCCTAATCAGGGCCTCCCACCGCGCCGAGTCCCTGGGGATTCCCTGGGCCGACAAAAATCTTTCCAAAGCTAATTTCTGGGGGAGGGTCAGACCGATTTCAGCCTTCCCCCCGTGCCTTTGAATGTACCTATCCGTCGCCTTTCTCACCTCCTCTCCTACCTCCATCGGGCCTAAAAAACTACTGGAACTCCTGGGGGCAATCGTTGGGGGCGTAGAAATACTCCTCAAGGGCCTCTGTGAACCTGAAGATATCATCTGTGGACTCCTGGGGGCAATCGGCGCCGTCGGCGAAATACTCCTCAAGGGCCTCTGGGATGCAGAAGATAACATCTGAGGACTCCTGGGCGCAATCCTCGGGGTCGGCGAAATACTCCTCAAGGGCCTCAGGGTCCACGGGGATCTGGAGGAACAGGATGGCGATGGAGGCGGGATAGAACGAGATGAGGACGATGCCGTCATTCTCTCTTTCCACTTACTCAGAGGTTTGTACGCTGCGGCCTGGGCCTCCCTGCTTGGCTCACGTGTCTCTGAAGACACTGCAAGCTGTGAATCAAAATGCTGCTGATTCTCTGAAGAAACTGAAAGATGTGAATCGATATGCGTTGCTCTCGAAGTAGCCGTCGAGACTGCATTGCTTGAATCCACCACTGATTCAAGACGGGAACTTGTCGTTCTCTCGGTCTCCGTGAACAACGCTGAAATCCGCCGACCCCTTGGGGATCATCGGCGTGTGAGATGCTTCCCCCTCCCCAAACCCCTCCCCCGGGAGCCCGGTCCGGTCGATTTGGAGGGGGGGGGGGGGTCCGGGACGAGCGCTTCACGGGGCTTTTCCTGGCCCAAGGGTCCGGGACGAGCGCTCCACGGGGCTTTTCCTGGCCCGAGAGGGCTTCAAGACGGGCCACGAAGCCCCCAAGAGGCCTCCAAGACGGCCCACGAAGGCTCCGAGAAGCCAAACGCCGCTCCAAGACGCCCACGATGGCCCCAAAACGGGCCAAGAGGTCTCCAAGACGGCCCCTGAGGTCCCAAATGAGCCTCCCAAGAGGGCCCAAAGAGTCAAACATTGCTGATTTTCCAGAGTGTTTTTCTATGTTTTTTGCTTTTCCGCCTTTCCGGCTTCCCGACGCTCCAAGACGGGCAAAGAGGCCCCAAAGATAGCCCCAAGATGGCCCAAGAGGCCCCCAAGACGGCCTCCAGACGGCCCAAGACGGCCCCAAGACGGCCCAAGAGGTCCCCAAGACGGCCCAAGAGGGCCGATTTGGAGGGGGGGAGGGGGCCGGGACGAGCGCAGCACGGCCGGGACGAGCGGTTCCAGGGTTTTTCCGGGCCCAAGAGGGCCTCAAGACGGGCCAAGAAGGCTCCAAGAGGCCTCCAAGACGGCCCACGGAGGCTCCGAGACGCCAAACGACCCCTCCAAGACGCCCAAGATGGCCCCAAGACGGGCCAAGAGATCTCCAAGGCGGCCCCCGAGGTCCCATACAAGTCTCCCAAGAAGGCCCCAAGAGTCTAAAATTGTTGATTTTCCATAGTGTTCTTCGACGTTTTTTGCTTTTCCGCCTTTCCGGCTTCCCAACGCTCCAAGACGCGCGACGAGGCCCCAAAGATAGCCCCAAGATGGCCCAAGAGGCCCCCAAGACGGCCTCCAGACGGCCCAGGACGGCCCCAAGACGGCCCAAGAGGTCCTCAAGACGGCCCAAGAGGGCCGATTTGGAGGCGGGGAGGGGGCCAGGACGAGCGCAGCACGGCCGGGACGAGCGGTTCCAGAGCTTTTCCGGGCCCAAGAGGGCCTCAAGACGGGCCAAGAAGCCCCCAAGAGGCCTGCAAGACGGCCCACGAAGGCCCCGAGACGCCAAACGACCGTTCCAAGACGCCCAAGATGGCCCCAAGACGGGCCAAGAGGTCTCCAAGACGGCCCCCGAGGTCCCAAACAAGCCTCCCAAGAGGGCCCCAAGAGTCTAAAATTGTTGATTTTCCATAGTGTTTTTCGATGTGTTTTGCTTTTCCGCCTTTTTCGGCTTCCCGACGCTCCAAGACGGCCAAAGAGGCCCCAAAGACAGCCCCAAGATGGCCCAAGAGGCCCCCAAGACGGCCTCCAGACGGCCCAAGACGGCCCCAAGACGGCCCAAGAGGTCCCCAAGACGGCCCAAGAGGGCTCCAAGACGGCACCACGAGGGGCCCAAGAGGGCGACCAAACATGTTGAAACTCTAGCTTTCTGCCCCCAGGAGCCCCAGGGGGCCCCAAGAGTGCCCCAAGAGGCCCCCAGAGGCCCTCACGAGGCCGCCCAGACGCCCCAAGGAACCCCCAAGAAGCACCCCAGAGGCTCCGAAACGGCCCCCGAGTGGCTCCAAAACTCGCAGTGTCGCTGTCCGCTCGGACCTCCCCGCGGAACTGCCCGAGACCCTCTGGCGGTGGCGGCGAACAGACACCAAACAAATATCACTCGCCTTTTCACCCCTTCGCAGCTTCTACTACCCCCAGATTGGCATAAACAAGGGGTCGGCGGTGTGGCGTAAGCCTAAGAATCTGAGTAGCACTCGTATCTAAGCCAAGAACGTCTCGAGCCACTCCTGCATCTCGCGCTCCATGTGCGTCGCTGGCGCCCTCCCCGACTTGAGCTCCCCCCCAAGCTGGACCAGCGCTCCGATCACCTCCTCGCGGCCGTCGCCCAGGCACAAGGTGATGCGCCTCTTCGTCTGGTCGTAGCACCTGTCGAGCTTGGTGAACTTGATGGTGTCCATGCGGTCGGCGTAGTCCATCGTGCTCAAGCGTCCCTTCATCTCCTGCAGCTTCGCCAGGTTCGCCTTGCCGATGCTCTCCTGCCGATTTATCAGCGCCTCCAGCAGGCCCCCGAACACGTACAGATGAGGCGCGCCGAGGCTGTGGCCCTTGCCCTTGGCCTGGACCTGCTCGTTGTACTTGGCTCCTTGCTCTGCCATGCGAGTTACCTCTGGCATGTCGTGAGGCACCAGCACGACGTCGAAGAGGATCCCCTCCACCGTGCGGCGCGACTGCGCCAACTGCATGATCATCTTCATGATGAGCACCATGAGCGTCTTGTTGGCGGCGTTGTAGCCGGCGGCGGTCTTGGCCACCTTCTGCTGGTCCTCGGTGCGGCGGCGCTGCTGTCGCTCGTTCTTCTCCCCCCCGACCTCGCCGCTGAGCGTCAACATGGCGCTCACGTCGGACCGCTCTGGGGCGTGCTGTGGCCGTCAGCCTGACCCTCGGAGCCCTGGGCAGAATGGCGACGGGCGGGGGAGGTAAATGCTGCTCAACTGCATGGTCCAAAAAATCATCTAGCGTGTCGTGTTCCTCTCCACACATAGGGCATGTGCATGATTTCGGGGTTATCGGGGTCCACGCGAAGGCCGTCCTCTGAAGTCGACATCGATTGTTAAGCCAGGCCGTCCGAACGTGTTGTCGAGCGCTATCCCTGGTCGAGAAACAACTGCGGCACCACGGGCAAACATTGGAAATCACCGACGAAAACAGCGGATTTAATCGGCCGTGCTCTCCTCCCCTCGATCTAGACTGGTGTGCAAACAGGGCGCTACGTGTATCAAAGACTTGTGAACATATGTTGTCGTGCTCGTCTTTAAGCGTGCAGACGTGTCTACCAGGTTCCTCCAGGGGCCCATATTCTTCTCTAAGTGCCTGTGCGGGTCCTCTAAGTCGAGATATAAAAAGCTCCTCCCCATCGTGCAGAACAGCTGCTCGTAATAACTTTGCATCTACCTTCAGAAAGTACTCCCTCAGCGTCGTTTTAGAGGGGGTGGGGAGGCGGGGGAGGCGAAGGAGACGAAGGAGGCGGGGGAGGCGGAGGGGGGAGGAGGAGGAGGAGGAGGAGGAGGAGGAGGAGGAGGAGGAGGAGGAGGAGGAGGAGGAGGAGGAGGAGGACAAGGAGGAGGAGGAGGAGGAGGAGGAGGAGGAGGAGGAGGAGGGAGGGGAGGGGGGTGGCAGGGGGAGGCAGGCGCCTCCGAGAGCCGGCCTGCGCCGGCTCCCCCCGCCAGGCGCCGACCAGGGGAGAGCCGAGCCACGAGGCACGGGGGCGAGGCTCGGGCGCACGCCGCTCCCACGAGAGAGCCGCGGCCGGCAGTGGAGCCCCCGGGCTTCTGCCAGGGGCGCGGGCCACGAGCCCGAGGGCGGGAGAGAGAGAGAGAGAGAGAGAGAGAGAGCGCGCCGAATTGCCGCACTCCGCGCGCCACCCCGCGGAGGATCCAGGGGCACTGCGCGGGGGCAGCACCCCTGAGAGGGGCCCGCTGGGGATCCCCGGGGCCGCGCCGGGGGCGCCCGAGGGGCACCCCCGAGGGGCGCGGGCAGGAGCCCGAGGGCCGGAGAGAAAGAGAGTCGGGGATGGACAGACCTCCCTTTTGTAAGCCGTGGTTTCGTGAAAGCGACCTGGGGCCCAGACCTGGCGGGCGCAGGCCTGGAAGATGACGGCCGCGGCGCCCTCTCGAGAACCGAAAACGGACAATTCACGAATCGACGTGTCACTGTTGGGGGTTCTGTCCGCCCCCGAGAGAGAGAGCGCCGAGAGCCGCACTCCGCTCCGCGCGCCACCCCGCGGAGGTCCAGAGAGGCACTGCGCGGGCACGGCACCCCTGAGAGGGGCCCGCTGGGGCTCTCCGGGGTCGCGCTGGGGGCGCCCGAGGAGCCCAGCGCCGGCGCCCGAGGAGTCCGCGCGGGCCTCCGAGGGAGTGCACGGGCCGAGGTGCAGCGCCGTCGTGCTGCCAGGAGGAGGCAGAGCCAAGGCGAGCCTCGGCCACGAGCAGGTTCCACGACCTGCGCCTCAGGAGTGGCCCAGAGGAGCCCAGGCCCCTCCCGAGCCCCAGAAGGATCCTCCCGTCGGCATCTTGACCGTATGCCTGCGCAGTGTGCTCTCCTTCGATCCGTGACGGCCTGACGAAGCCCGAGGCGACGCGGAGCTTGAAAAAAACCGAGCGCGCGCCCGCATGCGTCCACGCGTCTGGACTGCTAATTGTGAGCAGAGGCGGACGCGGGAGAGGGCCAGACATCGATGGAGACGCGCCCGGACTAGGAGAAACACATCGTCGGGGATCTGAGGGCCCGCCGATACCGATACCGCCACAGTCAACCTGTATGATAAGGACGCACGGTAAGGATGCAGGGGCCTTGGAAGGCCATGCCCACACCCTTCGAGCGGGGCTCGGCCAGCGAAAGCGGCCGAGGATGGGCCGAAGGGCAAGGATGCAAGGGCAACCTTGGAAAATTGCTCATCCTTGCTACAGTCGGGGCGTTGACCTAAGGAACCCTAAATAAGGAACCATAAGTTACACTTCGATCTCCCATGGAAAACCTCATGAAAACCTAAGGCAAGCTGTAGAACAATCAAGGAACACAGCCCCTCCCCAACGAAAAGGGTTCCTTCTGCAGGGCCCCGGCTGTATGCGGGTTGCCCGTACTCCCTGGACCTCTCCCGGGGTGCGTTCTGACTAGCAATTCAAAGAGGATCCAGCCGTGGGGGCGATGGCACTCCAGGATGAGCAGCGGCCTCGGTACTCCTTCCCCCTCGGAAGGACAGACCCGGGCCCACGACGTCAGGATTTGCTCGGGAGCGGCCAAGAGGGGGGTGTCCAAGAGGGGGGTGCAAATCATGATTGGAGGCATGTGCGCGGCCCAGCGGGAGGGCCAGGGACGTAATGATATAAGAAGAAGCGCCATGAAATCTGGGAAATCTCATGGCTCCCGCCATGATATCCACCCCCCCCTAGTCATGACCCCCCTCTTGGCCGCCCCCGATTTGTTCTCACCGTCGACCCCCGGAGGTCCCATTCCCCGGGGCTGGCTTTTCGCCCCGAGTCCTTTTCCGACGGTCCCAGGGCCCAGCGAAGGCCCACGTCATGATTTGTTCTCAACGTCGACCCCCAGAGGTCACCTTCCCCGGGGCTGGCTTTTCGCCCCGAGTCGTTTTCCGACGGTCCCAGGGCCTAGCGAAGGCCTCCAGAGGCCCGAAGCCCGTCCGTTGAGACCTTCTGCCACGCCGCAAAAGGATCTGGGTCTGGAGGCCCGAATCGAGGGATGCAAAAACGCCCCTACCCTGGGTTACATGTGCGTGGTCCGTGAGCCTCCTGGGAGCTCCCAAAGGCCAGAGAGCCGCCAGGACGCCGCGCGACACGCGCGCTATGCAGGGTTTACCCTGCCAGCCCACAGGAGATTCAGCGCACAGCGCCTCGTAAACCAGGGCAAGGGCGTTCTTAATGCCCTTGACCTAAGGCCCCATCTCTCTTCCGCATTTTGCAAGCCGCATCGACCTGTGTTGATGCCGGGGCCCGAAGCAAGGCATCACAGCACGTTGTGACAGCACGCGACGCCAAGATCCCAAGCTTCTGCATGAGAACGCGACCCCTAGAGGTCCCGACCCACTCCTAGGAACCAGCTCTTCGCCCTGAGCCGTGACGGTCCCAGGGCCCAGCGAGGACCCTCCAGGCTTATGTCGGGCTCGTCCCCCTACAGGCGGATTTTGGACGAAGCATACAAACATATTTTCAAAAAGAGTCGAGAATACTAACAAATCGTCCCCAGGCTATTTTCTTAAACTATTTTGGAATGCTCCTCCTGTAGAGGGACACGCCCGACCCCACTCGAGGCCGAAGGCCACCCGAAATCCCGGCGTCCTTGTCTTCCTCGCAGCGCACAGGGGGGGGGCCTGGGGCACCACCTGCTGGGCACCCGGCTCACCGCGCGCCCACGCCGAGGCGCAGTGCCCTCAGCGACCTCACGATGGGCGCCGGGGGGTCGGCTCTCGCCAAGGTGCGCCCGCCGGCGTGCTCCCGCAGCTCGAAGGAGACCGGGCGCAGCGCCGTGGAGGCCGGCAGGACCTCTCGGCGCGAAGAGGGGGCCCTGGAGGGGCGAGTTCGGAAGCCCTGAGCTCCAAGAAACGTCTTCATCTCTTGGGGGCGCATCGTTTACTGCCGCCGCCTTCCGCCGAGCTTCCGCCGGCGGAGGCGGCCTCGCTCTACTGCCGCCGCCCTTCCGCCGTGGAAGAGATGACAACGCCCTCTATCCTCGGAGGCAAGGCCCTTTTTCGGCGGTGGACAAACTTCCCTTTAGTAAACCTCCCCTTAGCGAAAAGGGCCTGGGACCGACTCCGCTGGACCTGGACCCGCAAAAACAACGGCCGCGACGCCCTCTCGCGAACCGAAAACGGCCAATTCCTTAGTCGACGTGTCAGGTTAGGAGGTCTGTCCATCCCCGACTTTTTGGAACGCCCCAGATAGGGACGGAGTGCCCAGGTTCCCCCGATCGCCAGGGGGGAAGCACAGGCGCAGATCCGTGTCGAGTCCAGAGAAGTAGAGCAGGAGCCCGACCTCAAGAACCCCTCCGCGAGAAACCCAGCCCTGAGACCCCAGGTCGTCCACTGATTTTTGGTGTGGGAGCGTCACGCTTTCCATAGCAAAACCATCGACCCCCAAAAAATCCAGGGCACTCTGAAGGCAAGCAGGGTGTTTCCTGGCATGGGTCTCCACTCTATGCCCAGAGCTTTTCGTTCGTTTTGGTCTCTGGGGGGCCCTATTGGGCCCTGGGGGCTGTCAAAAACAACCCCGGATGAGAAGCCCGTCCTGGGGAATGGGTCCAGACCTCTGGGGGTCGACGTTGCGAACAATCATGACGTTGGGGGTCTGGGGATGGGGTCGGAGTAGAGGGGGTCGGAGGATGATGCATTGGCGGTGCATCGTCGA
>CAUYUJ010017508.1:130000-137500 GCA_963575745.1 Prorocentrum cordatum | reverse complement strand
CCCAAGAGGGCTTCAAGACGGGCCACGAAGCCCCCAAGAGGCCTCCAAGACGGCCCACGAAGGCTCCGAGAAGCCAAACGACCGCTCCAAGACGCCCACGATGGCCCCAAGACGGGCCAAGAGGTCTCCAAGACGGCCCCTGAGGTCCCAAATGAGCCTCCCAAGAGGGCCCAAAGAGTCAAAAATTGCTGATTTTCCAGAGTGTTTTTCGATGTTTTTTGCTTTTCCGCCTTTCCGGCTTCCCGACGCTCCAAGACGGGCAAAGAGGCCCCAAAGATAGCCCCAAGATGGCCCAAGAGGCCCCCAAGACGGCCTCCAGACGGCCCAAGACGGCCCCAACACGGCCCAAGAGGTCCCCAAGACGGCCCAAGAGGGCTCCAAGACGGCACCAAGAGGGGCCCAAGAGGGCGACCAAACATGTTGAAACTCTAGCTTTCTGCCCCCAGGAGCCCCAGGGGGCCCCAAGAGTGCCCCAAGAGGCCCCCAGAGGCCCTCACGAGGCCGCCCAGACGCCCCAAGGAACCCCCAAGAAGCACCCCAGAGGCTCCGAAACGGCCCCCGAGTGGCTCCAAAACTCGCAGTGTCGCTGTCCGCTCGGACCTCCCCGCGGAACTGCCCGAGACCCTCTGGCGGTGGCGGCGAACAGACACCAAACAAATATCACTCGCCTTTTCACCCCTTCGCAGCTTCTACTACCCCCAGATTGGCATAAACAAGGGGTCGGCGGTGTGGCGTAAGCCTAAGAATCATGTACAGGGGAGTGCAGGCCCGCGATCCAGTCATACCAGTGCCTAGGTTCCCACAGTGCAGGGCATGCTATTACATATATAGATTGCTCCTTGTTCCCGACATGCGCAAACTATTCCGCATTTCCTTATGGCAAGGCAGGGCACATCGGGAACACACTTTCCAGTCCTGTGCGTAGACATTTCTGAGGATAGGTATAGGACTAAGGGGCAGCTCTTATGGGACCATGTCATCTCCACCTTCCTCTCCCTCCTGCGTGACGGGCGTGTTGTGGGTGTTGTGGCGTTCCTCAATCTCGACAGCTGGTCCCATGATAGAGCACAGCCCACGAATCGCCGCAATATCGTAAGATCCAAACCAATGCCATGGAGTCTCGCAACTTATAATGCAAGAGATTGGGAGTTAGTTACAGTCGACAACTCGCACCTGAGAGCGGTGCTACTTCTATGTTGGCAAGCAGCTCTCATAGGAGCTAGCGTCTTGTTGCATCTCCCTTTTCCCCCCCCGAGAGCCTCCGCCCCTCTCGCGTGCCCGTGGGAGCTCCCAGAGCTCAAATTCCTCGCATCACTCCGAGGGACAGCAGGCTGCCAAGAGTCGGCTCGTGTGTATATCGACATGTGCACTCTCGGCTCATCGGCACAACATCCATCCCATTTCCTTGCTCTCAACCTCGGTGCCCTTTCCGATTCCCTCAATGTTCTCATCGGAAGAGGCCGCTGCCGCCACGCGGCAGGCCACATTTCGACGGGAGAGTGTGTTCAGCTTCCGCCAAGATTCTGCGCTCTCGCGCCAGATGCTCTGTTCGCTCGAGCTGTCTCAGAGACCTCGTTACAGGGAGAGGTCCCCGAGTCGCTGCAGCCTTTTACGCTGCAGACATAATGGGAGGGCTGGGCAGGGTCAGGTCAGGTAGGCGGGGTCACTACATGCAGCTCCGCTACTACCAGGCCCGTGCTCTCTTGCATGATCAGGCACTGCGGCCCGCCTCAGTGGGAGTGAAGTAGTAGTAGTAGTAGTAGTAGTAGTAGTAGTAGTAGTAGTAGTAGTAGTAGTAGTAGTAGTAGTAGTAGTAGTAGTAGTAGTAGTAGTCGTAATAATAGTAGTAGTAGTAGTAGTAGTAAGTAGAGTAGTAGTAGTAGTAGTAGTAGTAGTAGTAGTAGTCGTAGTAAGTAGTAGTAGTATAGTAGTAGTAGTAGTAGTAGTATAGTAGTAGTAGTAGTAGTAGTAGTAGTAGTAGTAGTACTAGTAGTAGTAGAAAGTAGTAGTAAGTAGTAGTAGTAGTAGTAGTAGTAGGAGGAGGAGGAGTGAGGAGGAGGAGGATAAAAAAGGGAGAAGGAGGAGGAGGAGGAGGAGGATGAAAGGAAGAGGAGGAGGGAGGCGGAGGGGAAGGAGGAGAAAGGAGGAGGAGGAGGAGGAGGTGGAGGAGGGAGAAGAGGATGATGATGAGGAGGAGGAGGGGCAGGAGGAAAAGGAGGAGGCGGCGGAAGGAAGAGAAGAGATAGGAGGAGGAAAGGGAGGAGGAGGAGGGAGAGGAGAAAAAGGAGGAGGGATGAGGAGGAGGGAGGAGGAGGAGGAAAGGGAGGAGGAAAGGGAGAGGGAAAGGGAGGGGGAAGAGGGAGGAGGAGGAGAGAGGAGGAGGAGGGAGGAGGAGGAGGAGGAGGAGGCGGGGGAGGAGGAGGAGGAGGAGGAGAAGGAGGAGGAAACTTGGAGGAGGAGGATGATGATGTTTTTTCCTGCCCTGCTAACCTCACGGTATGGCCTGCTTCGAAGATGTCCACATTGATATAACAAGACGCAATCAAATATTATAACAACATCAGGTGGATGCCAGAGCCAGCATTCCCGCACGCGCGACTGAGAGCCGAAGAAAAGTTCACGCTGTACGAGCATACTGAAAAGGGCCTCGACAAGCTGCACGAGACCCTGGAGCTCGCCGAGAGTGACAGTGCCGTCACCCCAGAAGATTGAGCCCTCGGCAACGCTATGAAAGATGGGCTGACCCGCTTGATCACAAAAGCGGGCGACTCCGATGTGCCAGCCACTGGAGGCCAGACCAGACTTGGAGCCCCCGCCGAATTGGGCAGACACGTATTTGATCTCTTGAAGAGGAAAGGGGGGGAGGGGAATTCGCCGGCCCAACGGGCCAGAGGCGTGCTAAGATCTCCGGTGACTGCTTTACAATCTTTCTATTTCTACTTCGCGCGCGCGGGGCGGCCCCTGGGGGTCCCCGGGCGGAAAGTACCCCGGCAAGGTCCTGAGAGAGTCCCGGGAGGAGTCACCAGGGCGCTCCAGCAGCGCACCAACGCGGCTCCGAGACGTCCCCGAGAGCCCCAAGAAGGGCCAAGAGGCTTCCAAGAGGCCTTCAAGATGCTACATGAGGGGTCCGAGATGCCACAAGATCGCTCCAAGACGCCCACGATGGCCCCCAGACGCCCCAAGAGGCCTCCAAGAGCACTCCCGAGAGGGCCCCAAGAGGCAAAATTCATTGCTTTTCCTAAGGTTTTGGAAGAATTTTCACGTTTCCACCTTTTCGGCTTCACGACACCCCAAGACGGCCCAAGAAGACCCCAAGACCGCCCCAAGAGGGCCCAAGAGGCCCCCAAGAGGGCCCCAAGACGGCCCAAGAGGGCTCCAAGACGGCCCAAGAGGGCCCCAAGGACGCCCCAAGAGAGGCCCCAGGGGGGGAACACGAAACAATATTTCGAGCCCTCGGTCCTCAGAAGTCCCCAGGAGGCCGCAAGAGGCCCCTAAGAGGCCCCAAGAGGCCCCCAACAGGCCCTCAGGAGGCCCCCAAAAAGCCCCCAAGCGGCCCCTGCAGGCCACCCAAATGCCCCCCCAGCACACAAGCAAGTGCCAGCGACGCTACACTATTGGCCCCAGGCGGCAGACACCCCCCAGGAGGCCCCCAGGCGGCCCCAGGAGGCCCCCAAAAATTCTTCCTCGAGCGCGCAAGCAATTGCCAGCGATGCTACAATAGGCCTTCGGAGGCCGTCCTCGGGTTCCGGGACCGTTGAAAAAATTCGCCGGCCCAACGGGCCAGAGGCGTGCTAAGATCTCCGGTAACTTGTTAACAATATTTCTAGTTCGCGCGCGCGGAGCGGCCCCTGGGGGCCCCCGGACGAAAAGTACCCCGGCAAGGTCCCGAGAGAAGCCCGGGAAAAGCCACCAGACCACTCCAGGGGAGGGTATTTTTCGACACCCCTCACGAGGATCGTGGCCTCCGAGGGGGGAGCCGCAATCGACTACCCCCAAGAGCCCCCCAAGAGGCCCTGGGGGCCTCCAAAACGCCGCCAAGGAGCCCCAAGAGACTCCCAAGAGGTCCCCAAGAGGCCCTAAAGAGGGCTCCAGGGCCGGCGGCATGAGCGAAACGATTAAATAAAACGCATGAGACTGCCTACTCTCCAGAACTTCGGAAGCGAGAGCGTCAGCTCGTTTATTGAATCCCCTGAAGACGTGCCTGCACCAATGACCAGTCTTTTCCCTAGGGGCCGCAAGGCCACGGGACCACAGTTTTTCGAGCCGAGTCTGAGCCGTGGCGACGAAAGGGACGTAGAAGCTATCATACTTGCTCCAGAAGCCATTGAGCCACTGAACAACGGGCCTCGAGTCTCCTAAAATCTCGAGCCTACACGACATACTACTCAAGGCCAGGGGAGTGGAGGAGGAGGGGGACGGCTCAGGCGGGGTATCCCAGGACACGAGAGGGAGATCGACTTTGCGGCGCTTGATCACATCCATCTGAGAGTTCAGACCCGAGGAGGGGAGGCGAGGCTTAATCTCAGACTTCGCTCGATCAGGAACGGCGAGGCCAATCCACTCATATGCGCACTTAACAAAGAGCCAAGACTTCGGGGTAGAGAAGAAAGAGAGGTCGCCGATGGAGGGAACCCACAGGCCCTCAAGAAAATCCAGGAAGATTTCGTCCCACTGGCGAGCACGCGTATAGTTAGGCTCATGCTTCCACTTGCGTTTGTTCCGAGCGTCGGAACCATCACCTCGCGTGAGCATATGCTGCATTGTTCTCCATTCCGCCGTACTTCTCCAGCGCGCAACATCCCTGAGAAACACATGCGCGCAGAAGGGGGGCGGAGAGGCATTGATATGTCTGGGCACCGTCCTGGACAGGAGTGAGAACGCAGCACGAAGTACACGGGCACCCAGCGGGAGAAATCCCGCTGCTGGAAACTGTCTTTTGGCAAATCGAACAGCGCGTCTGAAATAGGTAACTGGATCTTCTTGGGGTCTGCGTCGGAGACGGGCAATTCTTCGAAGATGATAGCCTTCCCAACGATCCAATCTCAAGGCCAGGCCGTGAGTCCAGACCCAGGAGCCACAGCCATGGCAGACGACCAGCACCACCCTCTTGTCATATCGATCGAAGCGGACACTGAGCGGTACTGAGGTGGCAAGATAGAATTTGGCGTCTTTCCAGAACGCCTGAAGCTCTGCAACCGGTGGCCCACCGCATCAGTAGCGTTGCCATCTGGAGTCTGCCACGCGCCCAGGACCTCGAAGCCCTCCGAGCGCGCAGCGAAGTCCCAAGAAGTGGAGTCCACGTCGAAAGTGAGTGAGTCGCACATGGGGAAGACCGCGTCGTTGGTGAAAATCTCAAAGACTCCTGCTTCCAAGATAAACCACAACTCATCATAATAGAAGTAAGATCGACAAAGAGACGACGGACCATACCCAAATAACTTGCAACCAATATGAAATCATCCGCCCAGACCAGATGGTTGTAGAGATTGTCAGAAATAATGATGCCAGTGCCATCACGAGTCCAGGCGTCCATAACACGAAATAGGAGTAGACAAACAATGAGATTCCACAGAAACGGCGTCTCCACTCCACCCTGCCTGCCACTTTTACTGAACGGCATGGCACCAGGCACCTTGGTGCCCTGGAAGACAGGCTCCACTACATTGAAGAGCTGCCCCCTCAGGATGGCTGCCATGAGCTGTGGATGAAGCCGACGATGTCGCATGGCGTCGATCATGAGGTCGAACGTGGTCCTGTCGAAGGCCCCCTGCGCGCCGCCCTTCGCGGCGCACAGTGGGCGCTGAAGACGCCACTCGCGCGAACGAGCACACGGGAGTTGAAAACCACCAGCCATCATATCCACTGAAAGTTTTTCTTCATAGCCAAAGATACACGAACGAGCCCGCGAATGAGGAGGAGGTGTAGAACGCGCTAATATCACAAGACGGGAAGAGCACCACTTCTGGAGCATATCCAGCAGGCTGGCACCACGGAAATGAGCCAATGAAATGGGCGACGGAACCTTCTTAATGCAGAACATAACAATAGTGCTCCACGACTCGATACTCTGGACGACTGACACCGAGTAGCGTTCACCAGATAGGTGACCTATGATATAGCATACTGAGATAGGTAGCATGGCGATCATCTCCCCGACGATTTTCGATTTGCCTCCTGGAGCTTTGCCTGGGTTCAGTTTGGCGCGGGCCCTTAGGACTACGTCGATCGAGAGCTCCGGGGCGTGACGACCATCGATATTCATGCTGCGAGCTTCGGCGGCGAGTTGATGATAACGAATGTGCTGCTTTAGGTTGGTCTCGTTCGGGTCGGTGCATTTGTTCGCGCAGTGCTGATAGACCTCCCCCCCCCCCCATTTTGCATGATCTTTTGAAGGCACCCCGACGCGCTCCAGCGTAGATATCTTGGCAAACGTGTCTGGCTGACGGCTGGCCTTGAGCGCTCTCCACCTCTTGCGAAGTAGCCGCTCGCGACGACGGCGCCGTCTCCTAGCAGAACCTGGTGGTGCCTCTTTCGACTGCAGCTCGGCCAGACGTAGATAATGCGGTTTAGCCTGAAGGACCCTGGGCCTCGAGGACTTGGTAGAAAACTTGATGGCCGTAGCAGCAGTCTCGATACACCTTGAAACTTTCTCCAGGGAAGACTCCAGAGCACTCGGAGCACGAAACCCATTGGGACGCAGATTCGTCGAGACCTGGCCCAGGCAGATCGCGGGGTCACCCTCCGAGACAGGCTTCCAGCCCGTCGAACTACGTTGAAGTTGAAACTCTGCTTTGCTAATTGTGACTTCACCAGGCACTCCCAAGGACACGTAGACGGGAAAGTGATCACTGTTGGCCCACTTGATTTCGTTTCGGACCCAGCTCCGATGGGGGGGCGCCCTGGAAACCAAAACAAAGTCGATCTGAGTACATCTTCGCCGTTCCCCCCAAGGACGTCGGGTAAACCAATCACTCTGACCAGGCGTTAGCCATCAGCAGGTCGAGGCGTTCCAGAGCACGGAGGAGTAGGGGACGACGTTGCTCGTAGGCGTCATTCGTACGAGAGGGGCGACTCTGCACATGCGGGCCAACTCTGCCATGCCAGCCCACAGCTGGCTCGGTATTGGCATCCAGGCCGACCGCGAGAAAGTGAACTCCACTGGCCTTCAGCTTCGTGAAGACAGTGACCCAAGAGACGATCGTGCATTCAAACCCGGCAAGGCTGGCATCCTCTGAGGCATACGGGAGGTGGCAGGAGACGAAACCCCAGGAGCCCATGAGAACCCAAGAGATCCTATCGGAGCACTCCCAATCAGAGACTTCATGTTCGAGAGAGGAGGGGATAGAGATAGCTGTGCGATGGCCATTGCCATGGAGAAGAACACAACCAGACATATCGATATCGCCCTGCACCCGTTCAACTTCTTGAAAGAAATCAATACGTTGAGCCAGCTTCAGATCCCCACTGATCTCGGCAAAGGTATTGGAGGTACCCTTGTTG
>CAUYUJ010017508.1:112500-125000 GCA_963575745.1 Prorocentrum cordatum | reverse complement strand
GAGGAGGGCGGAGGGGGAAGGGGACGCAGAGTTCCCGTCGCCCTGCAGACATGTTCATAAGCAAGGGGTTTACAATGTGGCTCTCTGCAGCGACGGGCGCGAACTGTCCCGCCTGGCGCTGACGGGGGGCGGTCGAAGTCTTCGAAGGACTGCTGGTGGTTCCCCAGAGTTTTTGTTGGTTCGCCTGCCCCCGTTTCCAACCGGTCCAGGCGCAATGCCCTGGCCGCCCGAAATGTTTTTGGTTCGGCCCATTCGAACGTCATCGCTATGATGGCCGTCAGGGGCAACGTCACGGGGGAATGGGCTGGGGGGAAGGGAAGCACGTCGAACCGCAATCGCCAATTCGTCGCCGATTGCAGGGGGCCACATGCGAACCCTACCCCTACCCCCACGATCTCTGAGGGGGGTAGGGGTAGGGTTCGCATGTGGCCCCCTAGTACACGAGTATCCCCCAGCGTTCACTGCCGCTCACCTGGCGGGAGTGCTCGAGCTAGCAGCACATGGCCATCAGCCCTGGGGAGGGCGCGAGCCGTCAAGGATCTTGCAAGAGGAGGGAGGAGGGAGGAGGGGGGAGGGAGGAGGAGGGAGGAGGGAGGAGGGAGGAGGGAGGAGGGAGGATGGAGCAGGAGGGACCTTGTGTGGCCCACCCCGCCCAAGGCCGGGCTGTTTTGCCACTGGTGGCCCATCGCCGATCCATCGGCGACGCATCGCCCACTCCAGGTCGACGTCTCCCGCCCTGCGCCGGCCCCCCGCGTCGTTTCCCAGGGCTGAATGAGGCCCTGGGGCACGCAAAGGAGTACACACAGATAATTAGCAGGATTCCCCATCCTTTCCCATGCTTCTGGGTTTTTCCGTATTCCCCCCCCACTTCCCATGTTTTCCCATGTTTTCTGGGGGATCCACGATTCATTGTGTCCCTGTGTTTCTTTCCCTCCTGAACGGTTCCCATGTGTTCTACTCGTTGGGGTCTCCAGGGGCCCGTTTGTCTCCTGGGGCCTGTTTCGGGCCCTGGGATCAACAAGCCCCGACTCTCAGCGCGACATCCATGCTAATGATTTGCGGTTGAGATCTCTGGAGGGATGAGGGGGATATTGATGGGGAGGGGGTCCTTAATCAGACCCGAAAGAGATTCGATACAGAATATCTACGATTACCCGGGTTTCATTCGTGACGTTTCTTTGGAGGAGAGCTCCCGATCGAATTCCTCTTCTTCTCTGGTGTGGTGAGGGGCTCCGATTTCCCGAAGGATGGACGCGGGAGGGACGAGGGAGGAGTCAAGGCCTCCATTCCCTCTGCTTCCCTTTACTCTCCCCGCCACCCTCCTTCCTCCTTCACCCATGACTCGTGCCCTCGACCTCCCTCCTTTCTCTGTATCCTTTCTCGTAATGGCCTCTGGCCAGTGCCGCCGATCCGGGGGGCTCCAGATTCGGTGCTCTTCGCGCGGCTCTGTGGCCTCCTCCCTCCTCGATTCTTCCGGTCCAGTTTCTTCTCCTCTGGGGGGGTGCCTGGAGCGGTCCCGGGGGGGGGTCCGGGGAGGGTTTCGAGGGGAAGGTCCTGTGGGCGGTAGCGGCTAGATTTGACGGGGTCCCTGGGACCCCCCGAAACATTTCGGGGATGCGCAAATCATTCAGAAAACGCGAGATGGGGGACCGCTCCCCCCCCCCCTCCTCCCCTTCCCGGGGGGGGTCTGGATGCGCAGATCATAAAGAAAACGCCAGATGGGGGACCGCCCCCCCTTCCCCGGCAGAGCCACCCCAGCGACCCCCCCCTGAGCAGAGCTGAAGCTCTTGCTTAGTCTCAGAGCTGAAACTCTTGCTTAGGCTCCTTGTAGTTCTCACGCCGGATCGGCGGAGTTTGCTTCTTCGCTTCCTTTCTCTTCCTCGTCCTCCTTTTCCTTTCCTCGTCCTTCTCTTCCATCTGTCTTTCGATCAACAACTTCTCCTTGTCGCACCCGTAGACGGGTCGGTATGGCGGGCTGGGCGTTTCGCCTGAGACTTTCTTGCCCAAAGGTTTCGCGAATGGAGGGCGTGTCGTTTTCAAAGTGTGGCTCTCGCCTCAGCGCTGCGCACATTCGTGTTGAGGCCTGCAAGAGCTGCACGAATGGAGGGCGGGCCGTTTGCAAGGTGTGGCTCCCGCTTTAGCGCCGGACGCACTCGCTCGAAGTGTCTGCAAGAGTTTGAAGGATGGAGGGCGGTTTCTTTCCAAACTGTGGGTCTCGCTTCAGCGCCCCGCACATCCGTCTTGCCAGCGCGACGCTGGCTCGAGGACTCTTACCCGTTGACGTCCCAGAAACGGTGCTGTGGCAAATTCTACGATTGCCATGGCGTTGCAATCGCGCCGACTCGCGTTTTTTACGTCCCAGAAATCGTGTGCCACTACGATTAAGAATCGTCAGGTCGCAACATCAGCGTTGATTCGCGGCGTCGACGTCCCAGGTCCCAGGAAGGTTGCTCTTTCACGGCTGAAGATATTCAGACGGTTATTTTTTCTTTTTTTTCTAGAAGGTATTATCCCGCAGTGACTATATATATATATATATGTATATATGTGAGTATATATATATATATATATATATATATATGGTGAAAATGGAATTGGGAGGGGGAAAGCGCGCCACTGGATCAAATTGACAAGGGGGGGGGTCAGACCCCCCCCCCTTTCAAAGGGGTTGAGATTTTCGACCCCCCCTCGCTCCCCCCATTAACGGGGAGGGGGGTCCGAACCCCTCCCCCCCTTGAAGGAGGGCGGGGGGGGGGGTCCGAACCCGAAATGGAACGAATCACAACCGACTAGTCCCAATTCCAACCGTTCGGAGCGAATTGCAACCAGAAATGTGACCAATTCCAACCAGAAATGAGACCAATTACAACCCTGGATGGGATCTTCGGAATTCCTCAGGGTTCCTTCGGGTTCTTCGGAATTCCTCAGGATTCATTCGGATTCTTCGGATTTCCTTAGGATTCCTTCGGGTTCTTCGGAATCCCTCAGGATTCATTCGGATTCTTCGGATTTCCTTAGGATTCCTTCGGATTCTTCGGACTTCCTCAGGATTCCCTCGGATTCTTCGGAATTCCTCAGCTGCCCGCGGGGACAACCGCTCGCCGCCGTGGCGAAACAAATCGCTCTCGGATTGCATCTTTGCGTGCCGCCACCGCCAGCTTTATTCAGAGATGCCTCTCGGCACGCTCCGCCCCCTCGTGGCTGGTTGGCAGTTGGTTGGTGGCCTGGTTGGCTGGCTGGCTGGTTCTTTAGCTGGTTGGCTGCTTGGTTGGCTCGCTGGCTGGTTGGCTGGTTGGTTGCCTGCCTTGCTGGTTGGTTGGTTTGTTGGTTGGCCTACAGGCCTGCGCCATCTCACATGCCGAGGGGCCCGCCCGCTCGCGGATTGCATTTTTGCATGCCATTACTACCACTACTACTGCGACTACGACAACGACCACGAGTACGACTACGACTACAACTACGGTTACTACTGCTACTACTACCATGACCAATTATTATTACTACTACCACCACCACCAATACCACCACCTACTACTACTACTACTACTACTACTACTACTACTACTACTACTACTACTACTACTACTACTACTACTATATCATTATTGCTATTACTACTACTAGTACGACGGATACTACTACTACGACTACCATTACTACTGCTACTACCACCACCACCACTAACTACTCACTACTCACTACTAACAACTACTACTACTACTACTACTACTACTACTACTACTACTACTACTACTACAACTATTGCTGCGACGACTACTACTACTACTACTACTACTACTACTACTACGAGTAGTACTACTACTACCACTACTACCACTACTACTAATACTACTACTACTACTACTACTACTACTACTACCGCTACTCCTATTACTACTACGACTACTACTACGACTACGACAACGACAACGACTACGACGAGTCCTCCTCCTCCTCCTACTACTACTACTACTCCTAAACTACTATTACTACTACTACTACTCCTTTCTATAATCTACTACTACTACTACTACTACTACTCTTACGACTACTCTTACTACTACTACTACCACTACTACCACTACTACTAACTACTACTACTACTACTACTACTACTTACTACTACGAATTACTACTACTACTACTACTTACTAACTACTACTACTTACTACTACTACTACTACTACTTACTACTACTACTACTACTACTACTACTACTACTACTACTACTACTACTACAACTACTATTACTATACTACTACTATTGTTATTACTACTACTACTACTATTACTACTACTACTACTACTACTACTACTACTACTACTACTACTGCGACTACGACTACGACTACGACTACGACTACCACGAATACTACTACTACTACTACTACTACTACTACTACTACTACTACTACTACTACTACTACTACTACCACCACGAATACGACCACTACTGCTACTACTACTACTACTAGTACTACTTCTACTACTACTACTACTACTACTACTACTACTACTACTACTACTACTACTACCACTATGATTACGACTACTACTGATAATATGAGGACCTTTTTTTGCATATTATAGAATCGATGCAAATCGGTGCGGTTTTGCTTACGTGTCGGCGCCCTCTGGCTCATCTTAACATAGTGCTCGTGCGCAGACCAAAACTGAGACCAATTCCAACTCTAGCACGTATGTTGGCTTCCAGAACCTCTGCGTTGACATAAGAGGTGTCACTTGGTCTTCACAGTCGTCTTGGGCTTTCTACGCTTAAAATCCTACTGTGAGGCTATCCCAAGCAGGTTGGGATTGGGCCCAGTTTGCTTTTCGCACTGGTTGGGATTGGTCCCAGTTGGTTGGGATTGGGCCCAGTTGGTTGGGATTCGGCCCACATGCGGTCCGACCCCCCCCCCCCCCCTGAAGGAGGGGGGGCGGTGTGGACCCCCCCCCCTTGACGTTGGAAAGTCGATACCCCCCCTCCCCCCCTTTGCGTTGGACAGATGTCATGGGAGGGGGCCTCTCCCGCTGCCTCTGCGCCAGAGAACGTGGGTGGGGAGTATGGAGTAGGGAATAGTGAGGAGTGAGTATTGAATAGTGTGTAGTGAGTAATGAGTAGAGAGTAGCGAGTAGAGAGTAGTGAGTAGTGAGTAGTGCATAGTCAGGAGTGAGTAGTGAGTAGTAGTGAGTATTGAGTAGTGAGTAGTGAGTAGTGAGTAGTGAGTACTGAGTAGTTCGTCGCGAGTAGTCAGTAATGAGTACTCAGTAGTTAGTGATGAGTAGTAGGTACTCAGAAGGAAGTAGGGAGTAGTGAGTAGGGAGTAGTGGGGAGTGAGTAGTCGGTGGTTTCTAGTGAGTAATGGGTAGTGGGTAGTGCGTAGTGGGTAGTGATTAGTGAGTAGAGAGTAGTGAGTAGTGAGTAGTGAGTAGAGAGTAGCGAGTAGTGCGTAGGGAGTAGTGAGTAGCGAACAGGAGATAGTGAGTCAGTGAGTAGTGAGTAGTGGGTAGTGAGTAGTGGGTAGTGGGCAGTGAGAAGCGAGTAGCGAGTAGGGAGTAGCGAGTAGAATGTAGTGAGAAGCGAGTAGTGGGTAGTGAGCAGTGGGTAGTGAACAGGGAGTAGGCAGTAGTGGGTAGTGAGTAGTGAGTAGCGAGTAGGGACTAGCGAGTAGTGAGTAGTGAGTAGTGAGTACGGAGTTGTGAGTAGTGTGTAATGATATGTGAGACGTGGGTAGCGAGTAGTAAGTAGTGAGTAGTGAGTAGCGAGTAGTGAGTAGTGAGTAGTGAGTAGTGAGTAGTGAGTAGTGAGTAGTGAGTGGTGAGAAGTGGGAAGCGAGTAGTGAGTAGTGAGTAGCGGGTAGTGAGTAATGGGTAGTGAGTAGTGAGTAGTGGGTGGTGAGTGGGGAGTATTGCGTAGCCAGTAGCGAGTAGGGAGTAGCGAGTAGTGGGTAGTGAGCAGTGAGTGGTGAGTAGTGAGTGATCTGTAGTGAGTAGTGAGTAGTGAGTAGTCGGTAGCGAGTAGTGAGTAGTGAATTTTGAATAGTGTGTAGGGAGTAGGGAGTAGTGGGTAGTCAGTAGTGAGTAGTGAGTAGTGAGTGGTGGGTGGTGAGTAGTGAGTATTGACCAGCGAATGCCGAGTAGGGAGTAGCGAGTAGTGAGTATCGAGTAGTGACTAGGGAATACAGTGTAGGGAGTAGCGAGTAGAGAGTAGTGAGTACTGAGTATTGAGTGATGAATAGTGAGTAGTGGGTAGTGAGTAGGGAGTAGTGTATTGTGAATGGTGGATAATGTTTAGTCAGTAACGAGTAGTGAGTTGTGAGCAGAGGGCAGTGAGTAGTGAACATTGAGTATAGAGGAGTAGTGAGTGGTGAGTAGTGAGTAGGGAGTAGTGAGTAGGACGCAGTGAGTAGTGAGTACTGGGTAGTGGGTAGTGAGTAGTGAGTATCGAGTATTGCTTGGGCTAAAGTTAGGGATTGGGTTTAGGGTCTGGGGTTCGGGTGCGGATTAGGGTTCGGGGTGGTAGCGGGGGGGGGCGGGCTCTGGAGTCAGGGGGCAGCGTGGCGAAAGGGGGGGGGTCGAATTTCGAGCCCACGGAGGGGGGGGGGGGGGTCGGATTCCCCCTTCCCTTTTGAAAGGGGGGGGTTCCCCGACGACGGACGGGGAAAATGGGGGGGGGGCTTCCCGACGACGGACCGGGAAAGGGAAGGTGGGGGGGTCTCCGACGATGGACCGGGGAAAGGGGGGGGAGGTCCCCCCTCTTTTCTTGGGGAGGTCCAGCGGCGCGCCCTCATTGATGAGTCTTGGGTTTGCACTGGTCCTCCTCCTCCTCCTCCTTTTCCTTCCCCTCCTCTTCTTCTCCCTTCCCTCCCCCTTCTCTGCCCCTCCTCCTCCCCCTCCTCTTTACAATTACACAATATGAATACTACTCTTCTGTCTCTCCTGTCCGGAGAGTGCCCCGTCCTCTGCGTGTATTGTTTTGCACACTTGATTTCATTTTTTGATCTTCCCGTTGTGTTTTTCCGATCTGGCCGTTCCCGGTTCTTCCGACATGGTGCTCCCGCTGCCGCGCCGCCGTCATTTCCGCGTTTCGGTCATTCAATATCGTGCTCCCGGTGCACACTTGGCGTCGTTCCCGCGCCTCTGGTTGTTCCACATCGTGTTCCCGCAGCAGCACTGACGTGTCCGGATCTTTCAGGTAGCGCTGTTGTTGTAGCTCTGGCTTTGTTCCAGTCCTGCGTTCCTTACAAATTCGTCCTCCCGCTGCAGCGATGGTCTCATTCCCGCTTTCGGTCCTGGCCTCGTTCCTGCGTTTTAAATTGTGCTCCCGTTGCAGCGCTGGCGCTGGTTTCATTTCCGTCGGTCCTGGCCTCATTCCCGCGCTTCCGTTCTTCCCACATCCGGCAGGCACAGCTGCGGAGGACATGGAGCTGGCATTCCGGACAGGCCCTGTCCTTTACCCTCTCAGTCATCTGGTGCAATGCCACGGCATGCAATGCGATACTGTGTTGTGCACCGCTGTGCGATGCCATGCTTTGCGTTGCTATGCTTTGTGATGCAATGGTTCACTACGCAAAGCCACTCCACGCTATGACATGCTATGCTCTGCCGTGCTCTTCTACTTCACGCTTTTCCATCCAGCGCGTACCCTCTTGGGATCATTGCCCTGCTCGACGTCCGACTGTGCGAATAGCTCGGAGGTCTACGCCATGGTCAGGGATGGGAGGGAGGGGTAGGACGTCGGCTGCGACGCTAGCGCACCCAGCTTGCCCCGCTCCCCCCCCCCCTCTCCCTCCTCTTGCTCCCTCGTGCTGGCCCCCCCCCGCTCCTTTTTTCCCCTCCCCCCCACCCCACCCGCCCCGGTCCTCCCGTCAGGGCATGCACAGCGATGTGCGGGGGATGCTCGACAAGCACGGCTACCGGCAGGTCAAGCAGATCGGGGAGGGCTCCTTCGGCAAGGCCCCCTCTCCGCCCCCGAGACCCCGCCGCTGGGCTCGCCGCGCCCGCGTTTCCAGAGGGGCGGGGGTGGCGGGTCTGCCTGGGCGGACGATTCCCAGCATGCCTCGGAGCATGGGCGGCGCACTCCCCTGGTGGCTCCGAGCCCTCCCACTTCGCCGTCGGTCGGTATCGTTTGACCAATCCCCATCCCCACTGGCCCATGGCTTCTCAGCCCCACCATCCCAGTTCCACTACTCGCAAAGTGCCTACTCGCAAGCGTCCGAAAAAAACAGGTCTTCTCGATGTAAAGCATCGCAAGCCCCCCGCGGCGGATCTAGGCCATCTGCGAGTAGCTACTTTGCGAGTAGTGGAGCGCGCTTGCCCAGGCAGGGCGACACCGAAGGCGATCTTCGGCGCATTGGCGATCCAGGAGGCCACCTGTCTCGCCAAATGCTGCCGTATGCCTCGAACCGTCCGCCGGGGTAGGTCATGAAGCTGACTCCTCTTGGTAGCCTGATCCGCAAGGTCATTGCACCTGGGCTCCCAGGCGTCAAACTTCTGGTGGCCATTGAGGCTCCGCATCAGCACCTGAGGCCAGTAGGCCGCCGTGGTCGTCGATGGGGTGCCACAGCCGATGCCAGAGGTCCACGTTCTCGAGGAGGAGGAGGAGGAGGAGGAGGAGGAGGAGGGGGGAGAATGCGGATGCAGGAAAGGATGAGGGAAGGAACGGACGATGACAAGCAGGATGAGAAGCTGGGCTTTGGATTCTATGTTTTCGTCAGAGATTCTTGAAGGACGACGAAGGCCATCTTAGAGGCTTTCTTAGGGCCCCTGTGGGTCCTCCCTCTTGGGGCACTCTTGGGACACTCTTGGGGCCCTCTTGGGGTTCGTTTTGGGGATCTTGGGGCCTTCTTGGGGCTCCTTGAAGGGGTCTTGGGGACCTTTTGGGCCATCTTGGCCCCCATGAGTCAAAACGGGAGGGTTACTCGATTCAGGTCCCCCCATGGAGGCTCAAAAAGGATGCCCCGGTGCCCTTTTGTGGCGCTCTTGGGGCGCTCGTGGGCGCTCTTGAGGCCCCCTTGGGGCCCTCTCGGGCTGTCTTGGGGCTCTCTTGGGCCGTTTTGAGGCCATCTTGAGGCCTCCGACGCCCATCGCAAGCGAAAAGGCGAGATGGCAAACATCATGCATGTTCCTCAGGTTTTTGAAGCCATTTTTGCCTCGGTGGGGATTTGAAACCGTCTTGGGTCCGTCTTGAGACCTCTTGGATGTGCGTCGGAGGCTATCTTGAACCATCTTGTGTTATCTTGCGCCATCTTGGAGGCCATCTTGGGGTCTCCTAGGCCCTCCTGGAGCCATCTTGGGCGATCTTGATGGCTTTAGCGCCTCGCGGCCCTCCCCCTCCCAGGCCCAGGGGAGGGTGTAGGGGGATGGGTTAAGCTACTCGCCCGCCCGCAAGCCGTCCAGCTCACTCCCACACGCCCTCCCTACACAAGTAGCACACGAGCCCGAGCATGTTCAGCGGTCGTCTTTGGATGGGCAGCTACTTGGAACCAAAGCCGACCCAATGTGCGCGACGTTGGGGCGAGGTGCACCACGCGTGCCAGGGGCGCCACGCGCGCCAGGCACCCCTGGGGCCCAAGCGTGCCAGGCACGCCTGGTGCGCCAGATGCGCCACGTGCCTCCGAGTGCGCCAGGTGTGCCGCACACTCCAGCCGTACCAGGGGCGCCGCGTTCGGGGCATGTGCAGAGTGCGTCAGGTGCGCCTGCGCACGTGACAGCACACATCGGGAAACATGTCGCCCCCCGCCATCCTTGTCGAAAACCGATGCCCATCATTGTGTCTGGTGGGCCTGCGCACAGCAGGCCACGCGCCACCGCCCCCGCATTCCCTGTCCAAAACCACTTGGCAGTGATCGCGGGAAAGCTGCGCACGATCCAGATTTAGCCGCGAGGTGCATGTTGTATCGTTTTTTGTCAGGGATGGTAGCCCTGCGCACAAAGTGCTCGCGGGCCTCACGAACATGACTCAAGACTTTGCCCCAAAGTGTACTGGGCATTTTTTTGACGGGGATGGTGGGGGGGGGCCGCATCGGGTTGGCCGCGCATGCTCCAAATGTGGAGGCAGAGTGCGGTTCGTATTTTTTTGACAGGGATGATGGGGGACGGGTCGGCATGGTGTCGGGATGGTGTCGGCATGGTTCGTGTTGGCCTGGGTCGCCTGGGGGAGGAGGGGTGAATACTAATAAGCAACAGTGATCAAGCTACCCACCCGCCCGCAAGCCGTCCAGCTCACTCCCACCCGCCCTCCCAGCACATCAGTAGCACACGAGCCCGAGCAAGTTCATCGGTCGTCTTTGGATGGGCAGCTTTGGAAACCAAAACCGGTCCCATCTGCGCGACGTGTGGGCGAGGTGCGCCACGCGTGCCAGGCGCACGCCACGCGCGTCAGGCACCCCTGGGGCCCAAGCGTGCCAGGCACGCCTGGTGCGCCAGATGCGCCACGTGCCTCCGAGTGCGCCAGGTGTGCCGCACACTCCAGCCGTACCAGGGGCGCCGCGTTCGGGGCACGTGCAGAGTGCGTCAGGTGCGCCTGCGCACGTGACAGCACACATCGGGAAACATGCCGGCCCCCACCATCCATGCGAAAACCAATGCCCATCATTGTGTCTGGTGGGCCTGCACACAGCAGGGTCTACGCCATCACTTGACAATGATCACGGGGTCGCCGCGCACGATCCAGATTTAGCCGCAAGGTGCATTTTGGATTGTTTTTGTCAGGGATGGTAGCCCTGCGCGCAGCAGGGAATATGCTGACACCCCCGCCGTCCTTGTCAAAAACGATACAACATGCCCGCGGGCCTGACGAACATGACTCTAGACTTTGCCCGAACATGTGCTTTGTATTGTCTTTGACATGGATGGTTTGGGGGGGGCCCTCATGGGGTCCTCATTGTTCCTGGTTGACTGCGGGTCGCCTGTGGGGGGGGTGTATATCATTAGAGACGTGATCAAGACCCGTCCCTAGATAGGAAGCCGTCTAGCTCACTCACATCCGCCCTCCCAGCACATAAGTAACACCCGAGCATGTTCAGCGGTCGTTTTTGGATGGGCAGCTTCTGGAAACCAACACCGAGCCCATGTGCGCGACGTGTGGGCGAGGTGCGCCACGCGTGCCAGGCGCGCCACGCGCGCCAGGCACCCCTGGGGCCCGAGCGCGCCAGGCACGCCTGGTGCGCCACGTGCGTTACGTACTCCACGTGCGCCAGGTGTGCCGCACACCCCAGCCGCGCCAGGTGCACCATGTTCTAGGCACGTGCAGAGTGTGTCAGGTGCGCCTGACCCCACCATCCCTGCGAAAACCAATGCCCATCATTGTGTCTGGTGGGCCTGCACATAACAGGCCATGCGCCACCACCCCCGCACAAAAACCAATTGACAGTGATCGCGGGAAAGCTGCGCATGATCCAGATTTAGCCGCGAGGTGCATGTTGCATTGTTGTTTAGGAATGGTGGCCATGCGCACGACATGCAATCTGCCGACCCCCCGCCGTCCTTGTCCAAAATAATACATCGTGCTCGCGGGCCTCACGAACATGACTCAAGATTTTGCCCCGCAGTGTGCTGTGTATTGTTTTTTTGGGGGGTTGCGCAGGCTCCGACTTTAGAGGCAACGTGGCAACGTGTGTGTGTGTGTGTGTGTGTGTGTGTGTGTGTGTGTGTGTGTGTGTGTTTGTTTATTTGTACTTTCCCAACCATTCTGTGGTGGTTGGGTCCTCGTTTTGAAGAGACGGTCCCCGCGCCCCTCCTCTCCTCCTCCCTTCCTCCCTCTTGGCACACCCCTCACACGTTTCGTGGCCCCGTATGGATTTCTACCTGAGGTCCCAGTGGCGCAGTCCGCATGGCGGCGCCGCCCTATGTTCGCACACCCATCGCACGTTGCGTGGCCACATAGGGATAGGGATCTCCACCTAGGGTCCCAGTGGCGCAGTCCGCATGGCGGCGCCGCCCCATTTTGGCACACCCCTCACGCGTTTCGTGGCCCCAGAGGGAGCTCATTTTAAGGTTTTAGTGGCGCAGTCTGCATGGCGGCGCCGCTCCATTTTGGCACACTTCTCATACGTTTGGTGGCCCCATAGGGAGCTCCACATGAGTCCCAGTCGCGCAGTCCGCATGGCGTCTCCGCCCCATTTTGGAACACCCTTCACACGTTTCGTGGCACCATAGGGAGCTCCACCTGAGGTCCCAGTGGCGCAGTCCGCATGGCGGCGCCGCCCCATTTTGGCAAGCATGGCACCCCTCACACGTTTCGTGGCCCATAAGGAACTCCATCTAAGGTCCAAGTGGCGCAGTCCGCATGGCGGCGCCGCCGTATTTTGGTGGCACACCCCTCACACGTTTCGTGGCGCCATAGTGAGCTCCACCTGAGGTCCTGCGCATCGTCAGGATCATCGCCATCATCGCCATCATCGCCGCTCGCCCCTCGCAGGTTTCGTGGCCCCGTGGGGAGCTGCACCTACGGTCCCAGTGGCAGCGCCAGCATGGCGTCCCCGCACCATTTCGGCACA
>CAUYUJ010017508.1:82500-110000 GCA_963575745.1 Prorocentrum cordatum | reverse complement strand
GGGGAGCCTTGGGGGCGCTCTTGGGGCTATCTTGGAGGAGATCGATCAAAGAGGGGGGTGCTTATTGAGGGTCCCCCCTCGGGAGCCCCAAGAATCGCCTCTTGGGCCGCTCTTGGGGCGCGCTGGGAGCGCTCTTGGGCGCTCTTGGGGCCGTCTTGGGGCTCTCTTGGGCCTCCCTTGGGGCCCTCTTGGGCCCTCTTGGAGCCATCTTGGAGAGGCCAACGAAAGCGAAAAGGCGATATGGCAAAATTCATGGATTTCTTCAAGTTTTCAAGGATTGTGGTTTCTTGGCGGCCTCCGGGGGAGGCTCCGTGGCCACCTGGAGCTGTCTTGGAGGGGTCTTGGGGTCTTTCGGAGCCGTCTTGAGGCATCTTGGGCCATCTTAAGCCATCTTGGGGGTCATCTTGGGCTCTCGGATGCGCTGTTGGAGCTGTCTTTGGCCATCTTGGACGCTCGAACCCCTCGCCGCCCCCTCCGTCCAGGTCCAGGGGAGGGGGTAAGGGGGAGGGGTAAGCCCCTCCCCGAAGGGGAAGAAGGGGAAGAAGGGGGTTGGAAGAGGAGCAGCCGGATAGGCCATCTACGCCCAGAGGGCTGGTGGGATTCGTTCCAGAGAGTTTCGGAACGCTCACAGAGCGTTCCAGAACGCTCTGAGAAGGCCGCGGCGCCCGAGACATCCTCCAGAGCCGCTGGATCTCGATTCATCCACCCGATTTTGCCCTCGTCCTGGCCTCGTCTCACTTTTCTCTCAGCTGCATAGCGCTGGGTCTTTCGTCAGGCCCCCCCCCCTCCCCCGGCGATCGGGTTGCGTCCAGGAATCGGGGCTCAAGAGACGGGGCCAGTGCAAATGGGGGTCAGCCAGGGCACCAGATCCTGCAGGATCCTGCGAAGACTCCCCCTGGCTGACCCGGGTTTGCGAGCCGCTCGTGGCCGCGAGGGAGGCGGCCGCGCATATTGGCTGACCCGGGTTTGCCAAGCCCTGCGTTGCCTTTTTTTGTTTGTTTGTGTTTTTAATATGTTTTTTTTCTCCCTGCATTGCAGTTTTTTGGTTTCCTGCTGACCTGGGTCTGATTGGCCCGGGTTAGGAGATCCCCGAAGGTCACCGCCCACCAAACCACCCCAACCCAACCCGAAGGCCTCGATTTGCCCTCCATTTCCAGGGGGGGGGGTTCGTGGAACCTCGAAAAAAACATGTGGAATCCTTACCCCCCCCAACCCGAAATTCGGGTCTTCGGGTTGGGCTGGGGTGGTCTGGTAGGTAGTCAGGTTAGGAGATCCCCGAAGGAAGACGCTCCACTGCCCCTCGTCCCACTGCGCTCGCGAGGAAGGTGGGCGCCGCCCCGGCCAGTGCGCGGCAACCCCCAGAGCAGGAGCCTCGCCGCCGCCGCCGCCCGTCCGCCGTCTGCCGTCCTCGTCGTCGTCGTCATCGTCGTCGTCGTCATCGTCGTCGTCGTCGTCGGCGTCGTCGTCCTCGTCGTCGTCGTCGTCGTCGTCGTCGTCGGCGGCAGCGTCGTCGTCGTCGGCGGCAGCGTCGTCGGCGGCAGCGTCGTCGTCGTCGTCGTCGTCGTCGTCGTCGTCCCTCCCTCTTTCCCGCTCGCCTCCTCGCGTTTTCTTGCCCCCCCCTCTCTCGCCGGGCCTCGGCGGCCGCGTGCCCGCGGGCCGAGGTGGACGTGAGCAAGGCCTCGAGGAAGGAGATGGACGACGCCGTCAAGGAGGATCCGCCAGCCCGGGGGGGACGAGGCCGGAGCTCGTGCAGTGGAGACCCCTGCCAAGAAGCCCCCGTGGCTGCCTCCAGGGCGCCCTGGGTTTCGTGGGCTTCGATGGCTTTTTTCGACGGAGGTCGTGGCGTTGCCACCCCAGGAACGAGCGGCCGTTCTGCGATCTCAGGTTTTTGGGGGCTTCTCGCGGAAGCTTTCTTGTGGTCGAGCCCCTACTGTACACCTTAGGCGATGCTAAAGAAAACTGAAGTTTTCGGCCAGGGTCTCGATGATTCTTAATGTTTCAATGGGAATCCAAAGATTTCAATAGAAATTCTGCGTTTGTCATCAAGTTCTGAGACTATGAATTTCTGAACCCATGATTTCTTAAGCATTTCGCAGGGTGTAGTCGTCTGGGGGTCTGAGGTGGCCCAGCACTGGTTCTGGCCATCAGCAGAGGGAGGAGGAGGAGGAGGAGGAGGAGGAGGAGGAGGAGGAGGAGGAGGAGGAGGAGGAGGAGGAGGAGGAGGAGGAGGAGGAGGAGGAGGAGGAGGAGGAGGAGGAGGAGGAGGAGGAGGAGGAGGAGGAGGAGGAGGAAGGAGGGGGGAGGGGAGGAGGAGGAGGAGGAGGAGGAGGAGGAGGAGGAGGAGGAGGAGGAGGAGGAGGAGGAGGAGGAGGAGGAGGAGGAGGAGGAGGAGGAGGGTTCGAGGCTCTGGGCTCGGGGAGGTTTTTTTTGCCTTGCTCGGCCTCCGGCAGCCGAGCGCTCGGGCCCCGGGGCCGTGCAGAGCGGCTCTTGGCGCGAACAGACTGCCGTCGGGGCGCGGAAGATGATGGGTGTGTTTTCCACCACCACCACCATAGGTTGGAGGGGGAGGGGGTCCTCCTCCTCCTCCTGCTCCTCCTCTTCGTCTTCCTCCTCCTCCTCCTCCTCCTCGTCCTCCTCCTCCCCCCCCTCTAACTTATGGTGGTGGTGGTGGAAAACATGCCCATCAGAAGAAGGCACCCTTTTCGTTGGGGAGGGGCTCGGTGTTCCTTGAATGTTTCACAGTCTGCCTCGGGTTTTCCTGAGGTTTTCCATGGGAAGTCGAGGTTGAACTTATGGGAAACGGGGGCCTCGTTCCTTATATTTAAGGTTCCTTAGGTCAGTGCCCCGACTGTACACCGGATGGCGGGTCTGGCTTCATCCCCCCTCCTGACCGATGTTTTGGGGCCCCGTCCAGTTCAGACCCCGCCGCCGCCTCCAGGCTAGAGCAGCGTGTCCGTCTGCTGCGAGCTCGGCGTCGGATTTTCGGCGTGTCAGAGCACGGGGACGATCAGGGAGGGGCTTACGCATGTTCAGGAGGAGAACGGTTGGGGGTGAGGGATCATGACGGATGGCGGCGACGATGACGATGACAGAACTCACGATACCGGTAACGATGACGATGCGGATGATTATGACGACGATGACGATGACGATGACGATGACGATGGTGATGATGCTGATGATGATGCTGATGATGATGACAATATGATGATAATGATGATGATTGTGATCATGTTGATATTGATAATGATGATAATAATAATAATGAGCTTGATTATAGTGATGATAGTGGCGATGCTGCTGGTGGTGATGATGATGCTGACGACGATGATGATGATGATGATGATGATGGTGGTGGTGGTGGTGGTGGTGGTGGTGATGATGATGATGAGGATGATGATGATGCTGGTGCTGCTGCTACTGATGATGATGCTGGTCATAATGATGCTGATCTTGATGTTGATGTTGATGTTGATGATGATGATGAGGAGGAGGAGGAGTAGGAGGATGATGCTGATGCTGCTGCTGCTGCTGATGACTATGATACTAATGATGTGATGACAATGATGATGCTGACTATGCTGATGATGTTGATTATGTTTATGAGGTTCGTGATGATGAGGACGACGATGATGATGAGGAGGATGAGGAGGAGGGGGATGAGGACGAGGAATGATATCACCAGGAGTTTGAGGATGCTGCGAACGAAGTGACGAGGAGAAATGAGTCAGAACATGGAGACGGAGGAGCAGAGGGATCAGGAGGAGTAGGAGGAAGAAGGACGAGGTACATGGGGGAATGTGGTGGCGGAGGAGGTGGATGAGGAGGAGGGGGGAGGACGCGGTGAATGACCCGTTCAGCACTCATCGCAATCGTCACTGCGGCACCCTGTGCTATCCAGGGCCACTTTGCTTGTGCAAACACAACAGTGCAGACTGATCGATTTCGGCGTGAGAGTGGTACCCATACGAAACTTGCCACACAGTTGACGCTTCGCGTATCCTCACCAACGACGCACCGTCGGTGGTGAGGATACCCGTCCGACCACAGGTGGGAGCGGTCGGAGGGGGGTGGACCCCTGGGTTCGGAGGAAGAGGGGGGGAATTTTCCACAGAAAACTGGCGGTGGATCACGCTCTTTCTTTTATTTAGACTGAATGTTCGACTCCTCGGGATCTGGAATGTCAGCTTGGAGAGCTTTTATTGTCTTGGGGCAGCCGCCGACGAGGCGCTCATCTTGTCGGCGGTTGCCACCTATCCCGCGTTCAGAGCGTCCAACAGCTTTCGTGGAAGCCCTTCTCCCAAGAAAGCAGCTGCCCAAGACAGTTTGGAACATTTTTGCCAGACTGGCGCTGCTGGGCACGGGCCTGCGGTATGGATTTCTGATACACGATGGGCTCTCTGAGTCTTACCTTTTTCTTCTTCCCTTCCCCTTCCTCCTCCTCCTTCTCCTCCTCCTTTTCCTCCTCCTCCTCCTCCTCCTCCTTTTCCTCCTCCTCCTCCTCTTCTCCCCCTCTTTTCGTCGTTGTTGTGCTGGTCGTCCGTCCCGTCTCTCCCCTCCTTCCCTTCTGCACGCCTGCTCCTTGCTCGGCGCGAGACGCGGATCGTCCTGCCCGAGCCGCACGCGTCGGTGCGTGCCTTGGGCTCGTGCTCTTCTCTCCCCTTTCCCGTCCTGTCTCCCCCCTCCGTCGCCCGCCGCTGCTGCGCCTGCTCCCCTCGCCTCTTCCCCTTCCTCCTCCCTCTTCCTGTCCCGCTCACCCGCCTCCTCTCTCTTCCTCTTCCTCTTCCTCCTCCCGCTCTTCCTGTCCCGCTCTTCCTCTTCCTCCTCCCTCTTCCTCTTCCTCCTCCCTCTTCCTCCTCCCTCTTCCTCTTCCTCCTCCCTCACCTGGTCCTGGGCCCTTCCCGCTGGGAAGGAGAAGGAGCCACGCTTTGTTGACGCACGCTTCGGCTTGAAGTCGCGCGGGCGCTCCTGCGTGAGATTATCCCGTGGCCGGCGGCCTGGTGCTGCTCTTTGTCTCCCCCAGGCCACAGATCAGCGCGTGCTCTTGCCTATTGCAGGTAGGTGCAAGTGGCGTTCCCAGGTTGGCTGGCCACGTGCCCTGAGGCACAGACGGCAGGAACATGTATGGATGCAGGAGTCTCCACTGTGCATGCTATCTTTCCTTCGCACGCGCGCTTACGATTCGACGAGTGCAGACCAACAAAAAAACCACGAACAAACAAAATGACGGGACGAGTGACGGTTGTGTCGGGCCGGGCGAAAGGGGGGGATTGGGAAAGGGGGGGTTACGAAATTTGCTGCATGCAGCTGGTTTCGGCCTCACCGAGGGGCCCATTCCTCGATACATAGCGCCTCCGGCGCCGGGAGGCGCCGGGAAAATCAGCTACGTGAGCTGATTCTCAACCCCCCCCTTTGCTATCCCCCCCCTTTCGCCCGACCCGATTGTGTTGACTGGAATGAATAAGGCGGGAGTCCATGTGGGCGACCAGACGGGAGACCAGACGAAGCGCCCTGCGGGAGACCGCGCGGAGACCGTGCGGCAGGCCGTGCGGGAGACCAGAAGGGAGACCCACGGGAGGCCGCACCTGAGACCACACTCCTCCTCCTCCTCCTCCTCCTCCTCCTCCTCCTCCTCCTCCTCCTCCTCCGTGAGACCACGTGAGGCCCTAGGAGAGACCGTACGGCAGACCATACGGGCGACCATACGGGAGGCCACGGGAGGATATGTCGCCCGACCGATTCCGGATCCATCCGCCGACCTACTCGCTCCTCGGACCATTTGTATGCAGAAGCTTTACAGGCAAGCAGCCTGTGTATCATCATGCAGCAGCTGGAGACTTCATGATGTTGGTCTCTGCAGGCCCTCGTGGGGGTCATCGTGGAGCCCTCTGGGCATAAATCTTGCCGCACTTGCCACCTCCCCCTCCAAACCAGCCTCACCGTTTTCCTGGCGGAGCGGTTTGGGGAGGGGGGCACCGGGCCACCCATGGCGTCACGTAACAACGGCCCTCCTTTGGATCCCGTCCCCACGTTTCTGCTCGAGCTCCTCTCTTTTTCCTGAGTGCCTTTCTGGCTGTTGCAAAGTGGAGCCCCTGGGGATCCAATGGACTTACGCCGAGGAACCTTCATGGAGTTGGCGAATTTTGGCCTCGTGGAAGGGTCGGGAGTGCCTCCTTGGAACTGTTTTTTGGCCTCCTTTGCGCCTCCAGAATGTGTGGGAGGACACCTCAGCAACTTTGGGCAATCGGGCTTTATAATCTTCGAGGCCATCTTGTGCTTCCTGGATGATCTTTGGGTCCTCTGGGGCCATCTTGGACGCTCTAAGCTGCTCGCGACCTCTCCCGTCCACACTTCAGGGGACATGTTGAGGGGAAAGGATGACCACCCTCCCCGAAGGAGAAGAAGTGGTTGCTGATTTAGATCTCGTGCTCGAGGGCCAATGGGATTTTAACCATGGGATTTCTCAATTGTACCATCGAGCATTTCTATTTCCCGGGAGGGAGGACGGGAGGAAGGGGCACGCAGACAGGGAGGCGAAGGTGTTGGGGGCAGAGGAAATCACAGAAACGCCCAGGGCCGAGTGCTTGCTGCGCTCCAACATCCGTACGTGGTGCGCTACCGCGAGAGCTTTCAGGATCGCCCTTGTTGGCCGCGCCCGCTTTCCCGAGAAAGGGAGAGAACAGGAGGAGGATGATCAGGAGGAGGATATGGAGGGGGACAGGGATGAGGATTATGAAGATGATGATGAAGATGAAAATGACGAAGGAGATGAAGATGAAGATGCTGATGCTGATTCTGACAATGGTGGTGGTGGTGGTGTTGGCGACGACGACGACAGCGACGAGGACTATGATGATGACAATGCTGATAGTGATGATGGTGATGATGATGATGATGATGATGATGATGATGCAGATGAGGCTGATGGTGAGTGTGATGATGATGATGATGCAGCTGATGATGATAATGGTATTAATTGCGATGATAAGGATGATTATGATGATGCTGATTATGATGATGATGATGACGATGATGATGATGATGCTGATGATGATGCTGATTATGATGATGATGATGATGATGATGATGATGATGATGATGATGATGATTATTCTTATTGTTATGATAATGCTGGCAATAACGGGTGATGATGACGATGGTGATTGTGATGACGGTGATGATGATGGTGAAGGTGATGCTGATGCTGCTGATGATGGTGGTGACGACGATGATTATGCTTCGGATGACCATGATAGTGATGATGCTGCTGATGATGCTGATGATGATGTTGGTGGTGGTGATGATGCTGATGATGATGTTAATGTGAGGATGAAGGGGATTCTGACGACGATGGCGACGACGCCTATGATGATGGTGATAAGGACGATTACGACATCACGATGACGATGCCAATGACGACGACGGTGGCGATAACGACTAGGATTAGCATGATGATGATGATGATGATGATGATGATGATGATGATGATGATGAAATTGATGATGATGATGATGATGATGATGATGATGATGATGATGGTGATGATGGTGATTGCGATGACGACGACGAAGACGACGACGTTTGATGGTGATGATGATGACGCCGATTATGATGACGAGGTTGTTGATGCCGAACTTTCATGTCCCAAGGAGAATCATTGTTGACCCTCCTCGGTGTACCTGGTGTGTTTGCAATTAGTGCTCCTCCTGGGGCTCGCACCCTGTTTGAAAGTCTTCTTCTCCAGATTGCGCCCCTGGCCCCCGACTTGAAACAACAACGGCTCCCGCCTGATACTTCCTCACAATGTATTTCAACATCGCGTTCTCGCGCGAGACCACGTCATAATCTAGGCAGGAATAACGCTCTCGCGCAGTAGTCTCTGGTATTTTTTCAGACGCCGCCCCCAAGACTCAGGAGCCACGCTCTCGCATTGGATATCATGACGATGTACTTGGGAATCGCGCTGTCGCTCGACACTTCCTTGCGATTCATTTTGGTGACCTGCCCGTTCGGGCCCGCCCGCCCGGCCCGCCCGTCTGGTTCTGCCGCTTGCGCTCCTGCTCATGGCCACTCTCCTACAACTCCCTCTCGTGCTCCATCCATGTCTCTTCCCCTTGTCTCGTCCCTCTTCCCTTCCTTCCCTGTTCTGGGGGCTGGGCAAATTGCACGTGGCAGGTAAGGAAGATATACCCCCAAGGGGGGGCACGATCGAAGGCGAAGAGGGTGGGTATCGAGAAGTTGGAATATACGTGTTGGCGAGCAGATGAGATCGAACATCTTTAAACTAATTGAAATCCCCACCTGTTCCCAGTGTGTTCTTGCAATTTAGGTGCCCCTCCCTGGGCTCGCACCTTGTTTTTGACAGAGAAGGTCTTGGGGGTTCAGTTGCCCCCCCATGCACAACAACAACAACGGCTCTCGCATGATTGTTCCTCACAGCTTATTCCAAAATCGCGCTCTCGCGCGGGACTCGGCGACAAGAATGGGGGAGAGGGAAACACATTCGGAGGAGAGGGGTCGCCATGGGGGAAACGGGTCCTGAAGGGCACGGGTCCTGAGTTTTCTCCTAGTATTCGGGCTCTCGGGGCCCTCCGCGGGCCCAGGGACTAGCAGAAAACGACCCAGGACGAAGAGCCCGTCCTGGGAGGAAGGCCCCGAAGGGCCCGGGACCCGCTTCCCTCGGGACCCGTCGTCCCCCGTGCGAAAGAGGCGGGAAGAGGACGGGGAGGGGAGGCCCTGCCCGGCCCGACCCGCCCACCCAGAGCGCCGGGCAGAGGAGTGGGAGACTGTTGAAGGTCTTCGGACGTTCTGAAAAGGCCTGTTTGGGAGCTTGGGTGTCATGGGGACCCGGAAGCATGGCGCTGGGATCCTGCCCGAGAGTTCTCTGCAGGCCATCGGAGCCCCAAGCCTCCCAGCGGACGTGCCCTTTTGGAGTGCAAGGGGCGGCAGGGGGAGGCAGGGGGAGGCAGGGGGAGGCAGGGCGAGGAGAGGGCGAGGAGAGGGGAGGAGGGGCGGCAGAAGCCCGATGCCGCCCGCGGCGGTCCCAGGAGCCGGCTGGGGGCACCGCTCCTCGGCGCTCTCCGGCGCGACCCCGCCCGGCCCCCCCCGCGGAACCTCCGCTCCGCCTCGGGGGGGACAGCGGCGCCGAGCGCCCCCGTGGGGGCGCCCGGGGCCTCCGAGGGCCCGCGGGCGCCATCGAGCCCAGGGTCAGTATCGCGTCACCGATCCCCAGCCCCATCCCCATCCCCTTCGAGACCCCCACCAAATTGCCACCCCAGTTGGGGATGCCCCCCCTCGAAGCCCGACAGGAGCGGCCTATGTCCCCATCTGGGGGGGTCCATCGGCCAGTGGGGCCCAGCCCACGCTGGTGGGGATGGGCATCGGTCAAACGATACTCATAAGGCCAGTCGAGAGCCTCCGCCGGCCGCCGATGACCTCTCCGAAGGCGCCCGGAAGCCCCCGCAGGCGCTCGCGGGCTTATGAGTGGCAGCGACGACCTCCGAAGGCCCTGGGGTTAAGTCGGGCACGTCCCTCTACAGGGGGAACGTTCAAACATAGCTAACAAATGGTCAGGGGACGATTTTTCGACTATTGTTGAGTATGTTCGAATATTTTTTTGGGTATTTCTAATTTTTCCTCCAAAAGAGATATGCCCGACATAACCATGGGGCTCATCGAGGGCCTCCGCTGGCTCCCGCAAGCCCCCTAGGAACTCAGAAAGTCCCCCGAGGGCCGAGGAGCTTTCAGACGGGGCCAGGACAAGGATAAAATCCGTTGTAGAGCGTTCCGGAACGTTCTCAGAGCGTCCCGGAACGCTCTGAGGAGGCCGCGGCGCCCGAGACATCTTCCAGAGCTCGGGGGCAGCCAAGAGAGGGGTGATGACTGGGGGGGGGATATCATGGCGAGGGCCATGATATTTCCTAGATTTCATGGCGCCTCTTCTTGTATCAATACGTCCCTGGCCCCCCCCATGAGCCGCGCACATGCCGCCGGCCATGATTTGCATCCCCCCTCTTGGACGCCCCCCTCTTGGCCGCCCCCGATCTGAGAAGGCCGCGGCGCCCGAGACATCCTCCAGAGCCGCCCGATATCTCAGAGATTCTCGATCTATCCTCAGCCGAATCTGTCCTCGCCCTGGCCTCGTCTCGAGCTGGGGGTGGGGCAGGCGCGGCCGAGGGCGGACCTGGGACCAGCCCCGCTGGCCGAAGCGCATCGAGCCGATCCCTCAGGGGCAGCGATGGTGGGGGATAGGCATAGGCATAGGAGGAGGAGGAGGAGGAGGAGGAGGAGGAGGAGGAGGAGGAGGAGGAAGAGGAGGAGGAGGGAGGAGGAGGAGGAGGAGGAGGAGGAGGAGGGAGGAGGAGGAGGAGAGGAGGAGGAGGAGGAGGAGGAAGGAGGAGGAGGAGGAGGAGGAGGAGAGGAGGAGGAGGAGGAGGGGAGGAGGAGGAGAGGAGGAGGATAGGCATAGGGGGGGGGGATGCATGGACCCCCAATCGCCCATGGCTCGCCGATGGGGGCCCGATGGCCCCAGCCTGCCCGGGAAGGTGCGGATGCACTATCGGAGGCCTACCGCCGACCTAGCGGCGATGCATCGCCGATCCCAGCCCGATGCATCCCCCCTGTGCCAGTCCCCCCCCTATCGTTGCCCCTCAATCCCACGGCCCACACGGTTCGAACGGGCGACGCCGACCGGCGGCCACTCGAGTGGCCGGCCCTCGTCCTCCTCCTCCTCCTCCTCTTCCGCCTCCTCCTCCTGCTCCTGCTCCTCCTGCTCCTCCTCGTCCTCCTCCTGCTCCTCCTGCTCCTCCTGCTCCTCCCCCTCCTCCTCCTCCTCCTCCTCCTCCTCCTCCTCCTCCTCCTCCTCCTCCTCCTCCTCCTCCTCCTCCTCCTCTTCGGGTCCACAGAGCGGCCGACCCTCGTCCTGAGCGCCTCGGCCGGCGTGGCGTGTGCCTTCCGTTCGCCTCCCAGGGGCTTCGGGCGCCCCTTGCGAGTCGACCTGCCAGCAGAGGCCTCCCAGACGGTGCCCGGGAAGGCAGGCGGGACGCCCCTGCGCCTCTCATTTGGCGCAGCCCCCTCGCTTCCACACTTCCCCCCCCGAAGACCGCCCAGGAAGTCGCTGGAATCTGCTTGGTACCTTGTGTATATGTTCAGTATTCAGAGAGAGAGAGAGAGAGAGAGACAGAGAGAGAGAGAGAGAGATCGGGGAAACGCAAGACCCGAGTAAGCCGGAACCCGGGTTTGCCGACGTTTTTTTGACGAGTGCGTCCTGGATTTTGACGGTCCAGTTTTCGTGGGATGTCTGCAGCGGGAGCTCGCGTCAAATTTCAGATTGGGCCTCGTCATTTTTATGATGGCCCCGTCGGGCCAACCCGAGTCCCTCGTACCCGAGTCTTACGTCTCCCCGAAGAAAGAGAGATAGAAACACACATTCCCCTTTCTATATTTTTACAATCCGGGGGGGTGGGACCCCCCCCCCCCCCCGGGAAATCGGACCCCCGGAATCTGGCGCTTTTGGGGCCCCTTGGACGCCTGGCAAGGGGGTCCCCCGAGCCTTCCGGGCCTCCTGGACGCCCCTGGCCGGCCTTCTGCATCTCTGGACGTCCCTAATGTCCTTGCGAAGCCTCTGCAGTGGGCTAGCGGGAAGCTCACAAAACGGCCCCAGAGCCTACAAGACGCTCCAAAAGGCCTTCCAAGACGCTTCCGAAGAGGCCCCAAGAGGCCACAATTGTTGATTCCCCATGGTGTTTTTCGAAGTTTTTGGCTTTCTCGCCTTTTCGGCTTCCCGACGTTCCAAGACGGCCCAAGAGGCTCCCAAGACCGCCGCAACACGGTCCAAGAGGCCCCCTACACAGCCCCAACACGGCCCAAGCGGGCACCGAGACGACCCAAGAAGCGCCCAAGAGGGCAACAAGGCCCCGATAAAGCCTCAAAAAAGGCCCCAGCGGGCGACCAAACATCCCAAGATCTAGCTTTCCGGTCCACGAGAGCCCCAAGAAGGCCTAAGAAAACCCCAAGAGGCGCCCCAACACACCCCCACGAGGCTCCGAGAGGCTCCAATTGGCCCCCAGGAGCCCCCAAAAGACCCCATGAGGCTTCAAATCGACTCCCAAGAGGCTTCACACCAGCTTCCCAGAAAAGCCCGAGAGGCGTACCACGCGATCCCCACAGGCCCCCAAAAGGCTCCCAAGAGATACGCCACACGGCCATGGAAGTCGTCCAAAAAAGCCAATGGAACTTCCAAAGGGCCGAAAGCTTCAGAAGGCCCCTCAAATCCCACAGTTCCGATGACGGCTCAACAGGGCCCCAAAACAATCCAAAAGAGCTCCAAGAGGGCCCAGAATCTCCGAATCCCAGTTTCGCGACATTCCCGTGAGGCACGTGCGTCGCGAAACCTGCATTATGTCGATTTCGGTGTCCCACGTGCGTATTTCTTACAGCTGAGCCCGTGTTCTTTTACCTCCACGCCCGTTGTGTACATGCATCCGTAGCCTTCGGCTTTAACTTTTTCCCGTACCCACACTCGCATACCACCTCGAGCATGTCGGTATTCACCTGTTTCGATTGTGGTCACTGTCTTCCTTCAAACGCTTACTCCCCTACCCAACTGCTGCAATCCAATCGAGCCTGCATATCGTGTGCCCGCCTACGGGAAACGCAATCCAGAGCAACGCCCAAACAAGAGACCTTTCAATGCGCTCGCTGCGGGGAGCTTCGAGACCGCACGCTCTTTAGCAAGACTATGCTGGAAAAGCCCGTTCACGCCCGTGTTTGCGGCACCTGTACCTGATCAGCGCAGGGTCGCGGCGGACGCCCCAAGCAAGAGCTCCTCTCTTGCTCACGCTGCGGGGAACTCCAATATAAAACTCACTACACGCCCAGCCAGCTCAAAGCGCCCAGCCGTGCGCGGGCGTGCTCGTCCTGCATCAAGCCCGCCCATGTATGCCGCGCGCCTGCGGCCCTTCAATCCATAACATTGGGGCCTCGGGATTGCATTTGCGCTCACTGTGGCGTCGCCCGATTCTCTGGGGAATACGCGGGCTTCTGCTGTCAGTTTGGCAAGCACGCAGTCGATTTCACGAGATACTTCGCGGCGCCTGGGCCTGCGCTGCTGCAAACATACCGCTGCGACGGATTCAGCGCACACTCTCGGGCATACAACAACCTCTTCGGGCTCGCCGTGCACGACATCCAGTCCAGCACCACAGAGCGGGAAACCAGTTTTACGCCCAACAAACCTTCCTTCATGCGCATCCACGGGACAATGTACAGGAAAACATGGACGCCGGAGGGAGCCAACGCCGTGCAGTACATTGTCGTCGACCCCCAACTTCGGTCGCAAACGGCGGAACGTTTGCAGTTGAAACCCAACATTGTCCGTGCCCTCGAGCGCCACGTCCTCCACGGGAACCCGTACATGGCGGCCATCCACAAGTTGAGCACCACTACGTCACGCTGCCCCGACGCTGCTCTGCGGCTTGAGTGGGACGAAGGCATTCAATAGGTTGCTGCTATACTCGATTCTGCGGGCGGCGCTCGTACGTCGCCTCGCTCCGTCTACTTCCGTCTGCACAAAACCGACCAGCACGATTACATCCCGCCACTCAGCGAGCTGTACGAACCGCTTTCCTACCCCCTGTGGTATCCTCGCGGCGGCAGAGGCTGGGCTCCAGACCTGAACACGCCTGACCACAACAAGATCACACAAATGTGGTGGTACCGTCAGCAGGCGCTCCGACTACCGCACATGCATCTGTCTGGCCGGCTTTTCAACGAGTGGGTCATCAACATGTTCTGATCCTTCGGGTGGGCCCATGGCGGCGCAGCGGCATTATTTGCCATCTACCGTGCAAGGGTCGCCCCGCCATCTGCGCCGGCTGCGGATTGACGCGCTGGAGACCGCCCGCCGCCTGGGCGACCCGACTTGGTTCATCACACTCACATGCAACCCCCATTGGCCGGAGATTGAGCGGGAACTCGAGGGCGGCCAGACCCACGCAGACAGACCAGACATAGTGGTCCGAGTGTTTCACGCCCGACTGCACCTCGTAGTCAAATTCCTCCAGCACGAGTTCTGCGGGACAACCAAGTACTTCATGCGAGTCATCGAGTGCCAGAAGAGAGGCCCCCCCCACGCGCACATCGTCATTGGGTCGGCCAGCCCCCGCGCCAGCGCCGAGGAAGTGGGCGCCTTCATCTCGTGCGAGCTGCCTCGTGCCAGCGGCCGGCTCCGTGACCTCGTCCTCCGACACATGGTGCACAAGTGCAATCGCGGTTGCCACCCGCACGACCTTGCCGACCCCTGCAACAAGGGCTGCCCCTGGCCCTTCCGACCCATGACCGAGTTTGACGGGCGCGGGTACCCTTTACACAAACGGCGGGATTGCGGCGGCCACTGTCCCAATTGCAGCTCTGGTCGCGCAGCATTCGGGGGGCGCGCTCTCTGCTGCAACCAACTCATCGTGGAGTACAACGGCGCACTTCTGCTCCTGTGGGACGGGCACGCAAGCGTGAAATTCGCGGGGCACGTGAACCTCTTCGAGTACCTCTACAAGTACATTTTCCAGGGGCCCGATTACACAATGTACGACGTGCCCCCCTGGATCGTTCAGACGACGAGATTGCAGACTGGCTCCGAGGCAGATACCTATGCGCGACCGAATGCATGTGGCGCGTATTCGGCTACGACACGTTCACGCGGACTCCCACTGTCGTGTGCCTACCCGTCCATCTCCCCGGAGAAGATTGGGTATCCTACACGGACGGCTCGGAGCAACGTGCACTCGACGCCGCTTTCTCCGCCCTCATGCGGTAGTTCGCTCGCCCGGCAGGACCCGTTTTCGACGGCTTGCTGTACGCGGATTACTTCGAGCAGTTCCAGACGGCCAAGACTCGACCTGCTTCCCTGAACGACCCGTCTCTGCACCCTGCCGACGGGGACCCTGACCTCGACGGAGGCGTCTGGACCGATCTTGCCCCCATCGACCAACGGCATTTCGTCTATCGACGCATGCGCGGCCAGCCGCCGCTCTGCCGATTGGAGATGAAGTTCCCCCAGCAGAAAGAAGTGTTCTACCTCCGCCACATGCTGTTGCACTACCCGAAACGGTCTTTCCAAGATTGCCGCGCCCACTTGGGTAGGTCCTACGCGACGTTCGAACAGGCCATGTTCGCGACTGGCCGGTTCACGAACAACACAGAGGCGCACGACACGATGCAGGAGCTCATCGATTTACGCTACACTGGGCACCAGCTTCGCTTCGTGTTCGTCCTGCTCCTCGACCAGGACAGCGCGCCGTGCGCTTTCTACAAGCGCTTCGCCAAGGCCCTGCAAAAGGATTACATCGATCGGCGCAATATTCGGGAAATCCGTTGTGAACTTGGGATTCGGTGCGCTTCCCGAGAAGATCGCACGTCGACGTTTGAGGCTCGAGGTTCGCAGGGCAAGAGTCGAGAGAGGAAGGCGCAAATCACGGTTCGCAGCTCGACACTTCAGGTTTCCCTGTGGTTTTCTATTCTTTCGGGGCCTCCGCTCTCTCGCCGCCGCGTTGCAGGGGCCGCTTCAAAATTCAGTTCCAAACGCAATCCTAAATGAGCTTGCCGCACTTCAAGGCTAACATGGATGAGGCGAACAGGCATTTATGCTCGATTCGAAGGACCAAGGTGCATGGCGCGAAGCGCCAATGCAGTCTTGTATATATATATATATATATATATATAGAGAGAGAGAGAGAGAGAGCAAAACAAAAGCAAGGCGGCTTTCCGCCGTGGGACCAGGGCGTCCCGCCCACGCGCTGGGGAGCGCGCTGGCTCAGCGTCAGGCTGGCGACGGGAGTAGCGCCTGCGAGCAGGGGCGCCGCGCCCGCCCGGGCGCCGGCCCCTGCGGCCCTGAGCGGAGCAGGCCCGCACCCCGTCACCGCGCCTGTGCATCGCTGCAGCGCTCCAGCCAGGTCGCGGTCGTGGGTAGCCCAGCTTCTCTCCTTGCCTCCTCTCCGCGCCTCTCCCCCCTGTGTCAGGCCTCGTCGATTCCACGGCACGCGCCCCTTTTGAAGTGGAGAGGGGGAGAGAGAGAGAGAGAGAGAGCAGGAAAGAGAGAAAGAGAGAACGAGAGAGAGAGAGAGAGAACGAGATAGAGAGAAATATAATCAGAACAGCCGATCGCTGCACACACTGACTCGCTGGTTGGAAGCCTATGCCTTTTCTTTTGGTGACTCAGGTGTCCATTTGTTATTTGGGATCCGATGAACGCATGGGTGCGTCGCTTCACTTGCCGGAGCGATCTGCGCACAACGCCGCAGTTGCACCACGCAGTGACAGTGGTGAGTTGCCCCGATTCGTTCAGGACAGGGGCTGGCTGTGCATCATCATGGACTACTGCGAAGGATGTGGGGGAGCATGTGCTGCAGTGCTGCCTGCAGCGATGACGCCCCTTGCCCTCTCCCGCCGCCCCCGCTGGCAGCCCACCCCCGCCGGGCTCCAGAGTGCTGCCGACTGTGCGACCTCGCTGCCCTCCGGGCCCCTTCCTGGGCTTCGTCTGCTCCCCGTCCCAGCCAATGCCCTGATGGTCAAGGGGGAGGGGGCTCAGCCGGAGGAGGAGGAGGAGGAGGAGGAGGAGGAGGAGGAGGAGGAGGAGGAGGAGGAGGAGGAGGAGGAGGAGGAGGAGGAGGAGGAGGAGGAGGAGGTGGAGGAGGTGGAAGAGGTGGAGGATGAGCAGGAGGATGAGGGCGAGGAAGAGCACAAGGAGCAGTGTGAAATATTGCACGGTGGTGAGGATAATGGGAAGCAGATGTGTCCTGGCTCGCCAGCCTCTCTCTCGCGTCCGCTGTCCGTTCATACTTCTGTCTGGTGCTTTCGTTGCATGCCACGTGGGTCTTCCTGGGAAAGACCTTGTGAGTTAGTTTCGTGACGCCGCTCTTCTTGGGAGACCGTTTGTGGTTTCTTGTAAGATGTCCCCCCGTCCCTGCCAACAGACCAATGTTGCGAGTCCGCGGCACCTGTAGCCCTCGGCCCTTTTCCCGTGACCCTTTTGACAGCCCAGGGCCTTGGAGCGTCGAAATGGCGAACCACATTGTTCTCCGAGTCGCCAGAAGTCTGGGTCTTCAAGGAGAGGATCTTTACGATATTCGTTTGTTGCCCAAGGCCCTGTTTCGTTTTCTTGTCCCCGTCTCCTCTGTTTCCATGGTGTCCAGTGGCGCGTTCTCTACCTTCAAGAATTTATTGGTTACAGTGGGGCTCTAAACCAGTTCTCTGACGATGAGCATTGGATGTTTTCTTCGAACTCCATGCTGGGCCAGAGGAAGATCGTAGTCGTGGTTCACACGTCAACGCTCCAGCACGTCGTCCCGAATTCGTGCACCATGATCGCGCTAATCATAGGGCTTGATTTGTCTAAGCTTGACTCGTATACACGGTGTATCTGTGCCCATCCTTACCCCCCACGGCGATCTTCAGCCATACCAGGCGAGTGTTGATGGCATGTCTGCGTTGTGCGCTGGGTTACCCGAGGGAGGTCGTTTATAGATAGGCATTGGCGTTCAGGATCGATAGGGAGCTGTGGAGGATGGCCGTCGCGTTCACGAGGATTGAATTGGACCCCATGCTGAGGCACACTTTTTTGATCCGCGTCTCGAGAGCGAGCCTCTTCCGGTCGACTCTAAGCGGGCCGCGCACAGCTTTATCTATCAGAGGAAGGAAAAAAGAAGGCGGGGCCTCACGTCAGGGCCAAGAGAGGGCAAAGCCCCGGGATCAGTTGGACCCCATGCTGAGGCACACGCAGGCTCCGACGGGCGGTTGGCCCTCAACTTCTCGTGGAGCACGACACGGTGGCGGTGAGCACGCACACAACACGGCTGCCGCCGCATGCAGCGGTCGATACTACGCAGAAGTTCGTCGACTTTACAGCTCGACGGCCGTCTTGTTTTCCTCTGCCTCGCGCTGTAGCGCAGCGTCGCTGTCGTGTTTTACAGTGTAGGTCGAGGTTATTCCCCAATCAGAGCTTGCCTCTGTAGGGGTCCTAGCGGATTTAAGGGTAGGTGAGGTGTGCCGCCGATTCGGTGGCCGGCCCGGGTGCCCAGGTGCCCGGGTGCCCGGGTTCGCCGCCGATTCGGTGGCCGGGCCCGAGTGCCCTGGTGCCCGGTTGCCCGGGTTCGCCGCCGATTCGGTGCCCGGTGCCCGGTGCCCGGGTGGGTGCCCGGGTGCCGGGTGCCAGGTGCCCGGGTGCGCCCTATAGCCTCATAGCCCTATATCCCTATCGCCCTATAGCCCTATAGCCCTATAGCCCTATAACCCATATAGCCACATAGCCCATCTAGCGCCCAAGAGCCCATATAGCCCTGTAGCCCTATAGCCCTACAGCCCTAAAAAGATTATGATTGGGGTGTTTCTCTGGTATTATCTGATGCTTTGCGGTGGAAGAAAAACCATGCAGTACTGTAAGGCACACCATTTGAAGTCGGAGCCTCGGCAATCGAGATCGCAACTTGGAGCAGGTGCCACTCTACGGGTATCGAGGCAGCCGCGACGGATCATCGGAGTTTTGGGGTACTGTGGCGGATGTGAAACCTGGCCAGGCCTCAGCAATGAGGATACAGTCCAGCCTCTAAGCCAGCATTTCGGATTCGTCTTTGCCGTTGCAGAGTGTCTCGACATCTCTGGAGTCATCACGAAGGGGACGGGGACCACCCAGGAGACTGAGGACACCGCTGTGCACGTCTTCATCGACGGGCATTTCCAGTTCAAACGGAAGAGGGCGTTTTTCGCTTCTTGTGGGTTCACTGTCAAAAGCATTGGAGACGCGACTTGAACGGGTGAGCCAGTGTTATCAGCATACGGCTCTGTGGTCACCGACGTCGAGGGGAAACATTTTATGTGAGCGAGGTTTTACTCCAACAGTACGGGTGAATGCTTTGCTATAGTCGAGGCGTGTCTGCTCCTTCTCTTCACTCGTGACCTGGTGAATCCAGGCAGTTATGTGCAGATGGAGGGCATCCTGAAGGTCGTGTTCAAGGTGGACTCGTTGTACGTAGTCGGCATTCGAACGGGCAAGTTCAACGCCAAGGAAAACATCGATCTCGCCAGTCTTATGCAGCCTTTGTATCACATATTACTTTTCGTATTTGATCTGAGGCTTGTTAAGATTAAGTCGCACACTGGGAATGCTGGGAACCAGGAGGCTGACAGGTTGACAGCTTTCGCGGGGGATCGCGGCAGTTTCGCGTCCTGGTGGCGTCTTCCTTACCGGTTTACCTGCTGGGGAGCCGCAGCGCCTAGAGCACGCCTGGGGGAGGCGCGGGGCTTCCAGGAGATCGCCCGTAATGGCGCCACGAGCCTGACGGAGGTGAAGTCCGTCGACATCGTGATCGTCGATCCCACCATCGCCGGGTTCACCCAGGCAGCCTCCTCCGAAGCTCGCGTCCATGGGCGGGCGCAGGGGCATGGCCATGGCCGCACAGACGCCGAGGCGATTAAGCAGGCGAAGTGCGCGCTCCGTGAGCTGCCACGGCGGAGGAGGATGCCATCCGAGCTGGCGTCCCTTGCAGTCGTGGCAGTCATGGCGGTGACGCAGACGCGCATCGCAAGCCTGCAGTTGGATGTGAGGACGGACGAGGCTATCAGAGCAGCTCGACCGGCCAAGCCGTTTCAGAAGAGTATTTTGCCGGTCTTTCGGGGACCCGTTATTTCCGACATGGCATGCAACGACGAAGTACGAAGGGCAACGGCTGACGACGCATTTCCCTAATCTCTACAACAGCGAGCGTCCACTCCGAAAACGAAAGCCTTCTTGGTTTTCGAAATCGTTGTACGCGGACGCTCTGTCTTGCGATCGGCCTCTTGAAGGTAACTTAGTTCCCAAAGTTGTGTATTGATTCAAGCTGAACTGGACATGTGCAGAAAACGGGGTGATCGTCGAGATAAACGATCGCCTTGGGGAGGACGCACGCGAAGTGTTGGCAGGCGTGTTCACGCTCCCAGTTGTTGAACCGCGCGTCCGAGGTCGATGATATATTTTGGGGACGCGTTGTGGTGCATGGTATTTTGAGAATAGGCGAGCCTACTCATCCGTCCAAGCTTTGTCCTATCACTATCATCCTGGCCGTGACGAACGTTGATATGGCATGTTTTTTTGGGACAGTGCAGAAATATGAGAGTCTGGGCGATGTGCAGTTTGCCTTTCGGCCAAACATGCAGGCGTCGGATGTGGTCTTCATGCTCCAGGTTTTTGTTTGAGAAGCATGTCGAGTTGCAGGACGTGGTGCCTCCCCTTTACATCTTCGACGGGGGAATGCGTACGATACGGTCAGCCATCTTCTTCGGCGGCGCGCGGCGTGTGGTCTGGAAAGGCTTTGTCATGAGTTCGGCAGCCGCTATCTTCACAGAGGCCCGGAAGCCGAAGTCCCATGTCCGGGCTGGCACTGTGTCCAGCACGGACGCGAGCGCGCGATTGTTTTGCCAGGGGGTGGGGATCCGGACGCGCCGAAACTGATTATTCAATGTTCTTTTCGATGTGGGTTCGGAAGATACCCTGGCGGAGCGCAGAGAGAAATAATACGCTGCCGTTTGGGGAAAAAAGACATTGTGTGGCATCTGGTGCCTAGTAGACAGCATCTGAGTCCTGGGAACATCGACCAGCATGCAACGTAATCTGGTGCAGACTTTCCTGGAGGGATCGTCCCGGGCTGGGTCGTCAGTCCATTTGGGAGAGTGTTCCTAGTGCGCACTGGCTACATACAGCGATCCCATGGCGTTGAGAGTCACAGGCCGTGACGTCAGGCGAGAAACATGTCGCGAAGGGTTCAGGGCAATCGGGACCATCGTCAGTGTAGACAATTCTTTCGATAACGAGCTCGGATACAGGGTCTCTAAATATTTGGGGCAGTACTTCAAGTGCACCGGTTTACTCATGCACACATCTGGATTCCTCATACACAAGCTGCAGCTGCTGGATCTGTCCTTCAAGCTCGCGTTCTTGCGGGGGGCGGGCGCTTGGAATCTGAGCGTGCGCGAGGAGAGGACCATGTCTGGCGTGCGACGTCACATGGTGTGGCATATTCGTTGTGCCCCGAAGCTTCCGCAAGCGACAGTGGCCCAGTGCATGTACTGCTGCGAAGGCTTGATGGCCCGATCAGTGGGACAACACATTGTGGAATCGTGGGTGCGAGCCTCGAGAAAGCAACATTACGAGTGGGCCAGGAAACTGGCGCGCCAAGGGCTCCAATAAGCGTACCGCGTACCGCCGAACGCACTGTGTCGGAAACTCATGTTGTCGCTTCACCTGTTCGCTAGGGCCAGTGCTGGCTGGCAAGGGCACCCGAAGTGTTGTGTTTTCGCCCGTGGTTGTGGCAAAGTATTTTTTTTTTTTTTCTTTCCTCCACGCGTGGCTTGGGATGGACTCGTGTAGCTCTTGACGCAGCCAACTGAAACAGCACCTGAACATCCATCTTGTGTAGCGTGACGGGAAATTCGATGAACGCCCTATAGGGCCCACGAACGAGTCACGGGGCCATTGACACCGTCGAGCACGACAAGTCGTCCTTTTGCCTGACAGGAGAACGCAGAACCGCGAGCTGGCCAACAGCATGCTGTAGAAGGACCGTTCCCCGTGGATCACCACGAGCCTGCCGCCGCCGCCTCCCGTCCAGACAACGAGGCCTGGAACGGACGCGCGTTCAAGCAGTGCCCCGTGCTGCCTCCCAAACCTCGGAGCCGGCAAACCCCGCTCGTGATTTGACATGCGCCCGCTTGTCGTGGCCCTCTCGGCGGCCGCTTCCGCATGCGGTGGTTTGCAGCCCGCGTCTCCCTGGAGGTGGCGGGGTCTGTCTGGGTGGCCGCCAAACTTTCCGAGCGGCCCGGCGCCCGTTTTTGGCGGAGGCAGTGCCAAACCGACGGCCTGGCGCGAGCCAGTGTTCTACCGTGTGGGCCTCCCGTGCTTGGCAGAAGGGCGGGTGGGGGATTTTTTGGGGGGGAGGCGAGGGGGGCCGAGGGGGGAGGCCCAGGGTGGTGGTGGGGAGGAATGGGGAGGGGGCTGTGGGGGAAGGGGGGGAACAAAAGCGGCTGTCTCTCTTTTTTGTTCTGGGCGATCCAGCCCCTCTTCTCCCCTGCCTCCCCCCCCCTCCCTCCCAGCTCCCCTCTTGTTCCCCCCCGCCTCCTCCGCCCTCCCTCTCTCCTTCACTCCCTCCTCTCTCCTCCCCGTTGGTCTGCTCCCCACTCCTCCTCTCCGCTCGCTCCTTCCTCCCTCGTATGCGGGGCGGCCGCGATGTTGCAGCCCCCCCTCCCTCCTGGGACCATGGTCCGAGGCTGGAATTTGTACATGGCCACCGCCTGGAGGGTCAGTTTTCGGAGCCTCGGCAGGCGGTGGATATGGACATCTTCGGGCCCCCAGGGGCCGAAAGATACCATATCCACCGCCCGCTGGGGCACCAGGACGTCGGTTCCCAGGCGGTGGACGTGGATAAATCCCCGCCTCGCACATAGCGTCCTCCCTCCCCGCCGCCCTGCTCGCGGCGCTGGCGCACGGGGGCGCGGGCAGGCGGCGACCTCACGAAGCACATCTCCGAGGCCGGCTTCGCTCTTGCCCGCCGCTTCCGCGCCCACTTTCTCGCGCTGTCTCTCTCTCTCTCTATCCTCTCTCTCTCTCTCTCTCTCTCTCCCGTTTCCTCTCCTCTCTCCTCTCCTCTGCCTGGCCCTCTCCTCTCCTCTCCTCTCCTCTCTCCTCTCCTCTCTCTCCTCCTCTCCCTCTCCTCTCCTCTCCTCTCCTCCTCTCCTCTCTCCTCTCCTCTCCTCTCCTCTCTCCTCTCCCTCCTCTCCTCTCCTCTCTTCTCCTCTCCTCTCCTCTCCTCTCTCCTCTCCTCTCCTCCCTTCCTCTTTCTCTCCTCTCCTCTCCTCCCCTCTCCTCTCCTCTCCTTTCCTGCCCTTTCCCTCTCCACCTCCCTCTCCCTCTCCCTCTCCCTCCCCTCTCCCTCTCCTCTCGTCTCCTCAAGGCCATGGCCTCACCCGCCTCTCCCTTGAGGGGCCCAGGCGCATGCCCTCGCAGGCGTCCCGTCCCGTTCCTCTCCTCTCCTGTATGGTTGCACAGTCTGATGTGCGCGCAGCGTCGCGAGGCAACGCGCTGTCGTCCTATTGTCGAGAGTGGTGGAGGTGTGCACAGGCCGATTCTTGAGGCGTCTACCCTGAGCGTGGCATTATGGTGTGCTGAGTACGGAGGCTGCCATCGAAGGTGTGCTGCGACAGCATTCCGGTCTCGTGCGGTTACCCAGACACTGGACTCCACTGTATGTGATGGGTCGAGGCTGGGCCCAATTCGATCCCATCGACCAGATTCAACATCTTCTCTGGCCAGCTCGATCCGATTCGATTCTGACATTCCTGCGATCCGATGTGCATCCCGGCGCGGCCGATCCGATTCGATCCTGACTCCGTGCCGATGCATGCGGCCCGACCTGACGCACGTTCCGATCCGATCCGCCCTCCCGATGGGGTGTTGACTGGTCCGGGGTCGAGGGGTCGGGTGGGGCCAGGGCCAGGACAGATCGTTGCAGAGCGGTCTGAAACGCTGTCAGAGTATTCCGAGGCGCCTGGCAATCTCCGCGGCGCCCGCCGCATCCTCCAGAGCCGCCGGACCTCAGGGATACCTTGTTTGCCCCAGTCCGATTATGTTCTGGTCTGGGCCGCGTTTCAGATCGGGGGTGTCCAATAAGGGGGGGGTGCTGATTAGGGGGGAATGGGTATCATGGCCAAGGCCATGATATCTCCCCAGATTTCATTGCCCGTCTCCTCAGTTCAATGCGTTCCTTGTCCCTCCCGTGGTCTGCGCACATTCTTGGGGCTATGATTTACGAACCCCCCTCTTGGACGTCCCGTTCTTGTCAGCCACGCACAGAGGGGGGGAGGGGGAGGGGTGAAGGCAAACACCCCTGCTTCTTAGAAGGCGCGGGCCTTATGTCTGTAGATGTAGGGCCAGCGCCTTCTAAGAAGCAGCATCCTTCTGAGAAGCCTTCCCCCCCCCCTGCCCCCCTGGTGCGCACCGCCAAGTAAGGGAGGGGGAATTTGGGGGAGAGGGGGAGGGCAGAGCTTATTCGATTCCTCTGACCCCACTGGAATCGACTTCGGTGGCTCTCGATTCGGATTCGATTCGACCTCGCATCACGATTTGGTTTCCGATCTCCCGTGCGTGCGCCCTACGTCTACATATAGGGATCCCTTTCCCCCCTCTGTCTTGGCAACGCTCGGACGTGGGATGTTTTCGGCGAGGGCCATCGAGGAGCACTCTCGATCATCGAGCCAAAAAGGCACGCACGGAGCCGAAACATGCACCGGAAACGGAGGTCCGATCGATGGTCGGCAGCCCTGAGGCGGGGGTCAATGCAAGCGGGGGTCAGCCAGAGCGCCGGATCCTGCAGGATCCTGCAGGGCCAGGGTCGCATTGACCCGGGTTGTGGTGCAGGATCCTGCAGGATTTTGCAGGATCCCTCGCTGACCCGGGTTTGGGTGCAGGATCTTGCAGGATTCTGCAAGGCTGGACTGACCCGGGTTTGGATTCTCCCGGGTTAGCAGATCCCCGAGATGGTCGGGGGCGGCAAAGAGGGGGGTGATGACGAGGGGGGGGTGGATACAATGATGGGGGCCATGATATCTCTTTCGATTTCCTGGCGCCTCTTTTTATTTCATCACGTTCCCGCCTGTGCCGCCGCCAGTCCTGGACGCCCCTGGTGGGAGGGCCACGCCGCGGAGGTCGGGGCGGCGGGGTCCCGCCCCCCCCCCCCCGCGCCCAGGCCAGGAAGAAGCGCCAGAGCATCCCCGAGGAGCAGGCGCCCTCCTGGGGGCCTCCTGGGGGCCCCTCCCCTCCTCCCCCCTTCCTCCTCTCCTCCTCCTCCTCCCCTCCTCCTCCTCCTCCTCACTCCTCCTCCTCGGGGCCTCCTCCTCCTCCTCCTCCTCCTCCTCGGGACCTCCTCCTCCTCCTCCTCCTCCTGCGGGAACGGGCCTCCGAATGGAAGCAAGCTTTGTGGATCGCCGCCGTAGATTTCAAAAAGCGTTCGACACAGTGGAGCACGGCAGCTTATGGACAGCACTGCGTCGACAGGGAGTGGCGCCCGAATACGTCCACTTACTCGGGCGCCTTTACCACGACCAGAAGGCCGTCGTCCGTACCGACTCCACCAGCAGGCCCTTCAAGCTCCGACGCGGCACGAAACAGGGAGACCCTCTGAGCTTTTTGCTGTTCGACGCTCTTTTGCAACATGTGCTAGCGTCACTCATCCCGGAATGGCAGCGGCGGCGACGAGGAGTCCAACTGGCATATATCGACGAATCAATTCTCACGAACTTCCGCTTCGCCCACGACATCCTCTTGGTGAGCCAGACACTTTCCAATATGAAGACGCTAATCACCGACTTAATCACAGCAGCAAAACCCCACGGCCTCGAAATACACCCGACCAGGACGAACATCATGACAAACCAACCAAGGACTCGAACGCGCAAGGCCACGGCTACAAACATTGACATCGAAGTTGTCCCGTGCCTCGGCCAAACGATCACGTTCCAGGACGCTTCGGCTAAAGAGATCCAACATCACATACAGGCTGCGTGGGCATGCTTCACAGGACACAGACAAGAGCTTACGAGCAAACATTACCCACTCAAGCACAGGCTGCGTCTCTACCGTGGCACCGTAATGCCCACCTTGACGTACGGCGCAGCGACGTGGACCTTGACAGAGCCTCTCAGACAACAGTTACGCCGCACACAACGACGAATGGTCAGAACGATCATCGGAACACCGAGAAGGCGCACGAACACTCTCACGCCAACACACCCCACCCCGCCCACGGGCAACCATAACGACCACAACCCCAGCAGCGACGACCTCAACGACTCCAGCGACCACGACGCATCCAGCAACCCGCTTACTCTGCGCGAAAACACTGACGACGACCATCATCATGCCCGCGCGCAGACGACGGACGACAGCGATCTGTGGTCCGATTTCATCCACCGTAGCACGCGCAGAGCCGAGGAGCTAATGAGCATGCACGGCATCCCTGACGTGGAGCAAATACACAAAGAAAGGTCTGGCGCTGGGACGCACGGGTAGCACACCACCCACCGAACCGACGGACATAACGAGCATTGAACTGGAACCCTTCTCTCGACGAGAGACAGCAGGGCCATCGGCAACATGGTGGCGAACAAAAGCGGTGGCACGACGACCTTCGAAAGTTTCTCCAAAGTTCGCATCAGACCACCAACGACGCAGCCACACAAGGCAACACCAACGAAACCACTCGCCCACGGCAACATATCCACTACGACAGCAACGGCGTAAGATGGCTGACAGCCGCAACGGAACCGACGTGGTGGGACGCACATGAAAGCAGTTTCCTTGCATACGCCAGTTGACTGTGCAAACCGTCCAACAGCAGCAACGAAACCAAGCAGCGGCACCAGCAACGCCAGTACAAGCATCGACCACATCAACAGCAGCAGCACAACACCGACAGCACCGACTCAGCTCCGACCACAGACACCAACCAATGACCAGCAGCGCCACCAGCACCAAACGCCACCGACCACCACCGAACACCAGTATCGACCACCACGGACCCACACTGACCACCAGCAAGTGGCACCGACCAACAACACTGACCAGAACACAGGAACCGACCACCAGCACTGACCACAAACAAGCAACACCGACCACAAACACAATCCTGAACTCCGTATTCCTTGTCTTCTATTTGCGCCGGCTCGTGTACTACCTCGCCCACATTCTATTTTTGCCGGTTGATGTCCCATTTCGACCACACGCTCTTTTTGTTCCGGTTCGTGAATTATGCCATCCAGAGCTTTGCACCCACACGGTCTGAGGCTACGGCCTCTTGCGCTTTGCCCAAAGGGCACGGGCACCCCCGGTGCCCGGAACCGGCGCCTCCGCTCCGCTCCGCTCCTCCTCCTCCTCCTCCTCCTCCTCCTCCTCCTCCTCCTCCTCCTCTCCTCCTCTCCCCCTCCTCTTCCTCCTCCTCCTCCTCCTCCTCCTCCTCCTCCTCCTCCTCCTCCTCCTCCTCGCTAGGCTCAAGGGGGTGGTTCGCTCGGGGGGTGAGGGGGACAGGCTCAAGGGGTGGTTCGAGGCTCGAGGTGTCCGGGCGTCTTCGCCGGGGGGGGGGGAGATAGGCCCAGAGGCTGTGACGGGGCACTGGCTCAGGGGGTGGTGGTGGGGCACAGTCGGTCGAGGTCGGCTCGGGGAGGGTGCCCTCGTGTTCTCTTCCTGTTTCTTGGGCGTTCTCTTGCATCCGGGGGGGCGGCGCCCTCGGATGCTCTTCCCCTTGGGGTCGGAGGAGGGCCTCGTGTTCTTGAGGGGTGCTCTTCTGCCCTGGGTCCGACTGCAGGCTCAGGGGGGGCTCGTGTTTCGAGGTTTCCGGGCGTGCGCCAGGGGGGGGGGGAATAGGCTCAGGGGGGGAGGGGACAGGTTCAGGAGGGGGGGCTCGAGGCTCGAGGTTTCGGGGCGTCTT
>CAUYUJ010017508.1:52500-77500 GCA_963575745.1 Prorocentrum cordatum | reverse complement strand
GCAGCTGCGCACGGCAAGTGTCCAGGGGTGCAGCCGCCGGTCCGGCGGGCCCCGGGGTGGGGAGCTGCGGCTCCCGCGCGGCACGTCGTCTTTCGCGGGCCGCTTCTCGCGCAGGATGCTGCGCAGCGCGCGCACTTTTTGGGAAGTGCGGCGAGGAGGCCGCCAGAGCGAAGGGCAGCTCTGTGCTGCGCGCCAGAGCCGAGGGAACCATGCAGCCGGAGTCGAGAGTGGAGCTCTCCTCGCGGTGCGCCACGGCCCGTCCGCGGCATGCATGATGCAGTGTGCATTGTGTGACGGCACCAACTTGGGAGGCCGCATGAGAGGCGGACGCCAGCACCAATATCGGGCGGTGTGCCCCTGCCGATCATACTCGGGCTTCCGAGGTGCCCCACGCATGTCCGCCCGCGCCCACATCCAGCATCGTCTTCCCTGGGGGGGGGGGCCCCCCGTGTCGGTGCTGGTGCTCCTTCTCCAGGCCTCCAGCAGCTGCTGCTCCGCGCGTGCCCGTGTCAGGAGGGGAAAAAACACACAGACACAATTAATCCTCGATTCCCCAGAAATGTTGGAAAATATTGGAAGTGGGGGGGAAGACAGAGACCCGGAAAATATGGGAAAATATGGGGAATATTTTTATATGTGTGTATTTATTTGTGTGTCTTGGGGCCCCTTCACCGTGGCGCTGGCCGTGGCATGCTGGAGCACCGCCTCATCAGGCGCAAAAAATGCCGGAGAGGCCCCAGGGGCCTCTTGCTCGCCCGGTCGGACGCGGGGGCGGGCGCGCCTCGCCGTGCCGTCGCGGGGGGCGGCTCGCCCCCCAGGAGGGCCGTGTCGGACGAAGCGGGGCGGCAACGAGGGTTCAGTCGGGCATGGCGCTTTACAGGAGGAGTGTTAAGAACAAATTCAGAATCAGTCTGGGACGATGTTTCGTTTTTTTTTTTTGGTTGTAATACATATATATATATATATATATATATATATATATGTATGTATATATATATATACACATATTATTATTATTTTTTGTATGACCCGGACCCCCCCCAAACCCGTGGGTCAGGGAGCGTAGCGTTGGCATGAGAGCTTGAGTATGTTAGCCATCGCCGCCACGAAATTCGTGACATTTTTGTTGCGTCTTGCATTGGGGTGCGATGTATTTTCTCGGTGCTGACATCATTTGCTTCCTCTGTGTTGCATGACTTGTCATTTGCTTGCAGTGCGTTGGATCAGTTGCAAATGTTCCTGGAGAGGCCTCCGGGAACATCTCGGCGAGGGGCCGAAAATGAGCCCAACCGTTTTTAACTCCGTTTCGCGTGGTGCGGTGCGGGAAGCATTGCAAATCACGGCATTGGCCCAGGCCCGTAGCCACACATGTGATAATTTTTGGCCGGTGCCCTTTTTCGGCCCCAAGCGGCCTCCAAAAGGGCACCGATTTTTGATGGCCAGGGAACTCTGGCCGGTGACCTCCGACGGCCTCCGGCGACCTCAAAAAGGTCACCAGCGGCCGGGTCGCCAGCAGCAGCGCGACGCAAGTATTGTACATGCGTGCATGCTTGCGCCTCTCAGGGGAATGTGATGCGCCTCTACGCCCGCATGAACCCGGGAGGGAGGGACGTCATCCAAATGCAGTGCGACACTACGCCTGCATGCGGATGCCTCCCTGAAGTTTTGTGGCGCTGCCGATTGGCTCAAGTGCGCGGTGGAGGAAAAAACATCCCCTCTTCCGGTATGGGGGCTCGCGGCGGCCGACCCTCCCGTGGAGGCCGCAGCAGGGCGTCCCGTAATTGGGCCCTGGAGGTGAGGTTGGCCGAGATTGCCGACTACTTTCTCAAGGCCGTCCTCGGCTTGGCCCCGAGGCCCCATTGGGGGCCTCTCTGGCTGCCCCCAGCCTCCTGGGAGGAAGTTGTGGCCTACTTGAGGGCCGTCGCAGGGGCCCCAGGGGCTCCAGAAGCCGACCCAGAGTCGGAAATCATTGAAGATGACGCCGGAGGACAGTAGAGCCCTTTCAAGGGTTATGAGCCCAAGCGAAGGATTCTACCACCCTGCGCTTGGAGCTCCGCTCGCCCATGGATTCCCTGCAGCGCCGCTGCCGCCGCCGGCTGCGCTGATGCGTGCGCGGTGCAGGGCGTGCTCGGACGTCATCGTGGGCCCGTCGGTGGTGTGCGATATCTGAATCGCCGACGTCCACAGCCATTGTATGCAGCCTTGGCAGGGGCATGCAGTCTGCTTCGCCTGCTTCGCCTTCTTCGCCGACCGCGACATCGCGTGCGGTCGCCGGCAGGCCGCCTGGTCGAGCGGCCTCGCAGGGCAGCTTGGCCGCAGCGTGGCATTCGGCGCGCTTATCGCTGGCCAGGCAGTGGGTGCCACCCTCGGCACCGCAGCGACTGGGATGCAGCGCCTGGCGGTCGGCGCTGCCGTGGGAGCGCGCCAGACGTGGGCGGCGGGCGCGATGATGCCTGTGCCTGCTCAGCCGCAGCTTCCAGACCAGTCGCCGGCCACAGTTTGGAGAGTACTGGCAGGGCGGGCGCGCCCGACATGAGCCAGGACCAGCAGCGACCGCCAGCTGTTGCTATGGATTTGCACCTGGCGGAGTAGCGAGAGCTTCGCACGGGGGTGCAGCGCGTCAGCCGCAAGAGCCAGCAGCTGGAGGCAGAGCGGCTCGCCGACCGCGCATCGGCAGCAGCAGCCGCAGCCCAGGGTGGGGCATCAACGCAGGGGTATTGGACCCCGGTGCATGGGGGCCGCCAGGGCCCAGGCACGCCGCCCTCGCTGGCAAGCGGCGGAGCAGAAGCTAGTGCACAGCTTCCTGCTGGTGGGCGAGCGGCGCCGGAGGGCGCTCCACCACCATTGATGACTCGTGCGTCGGGCGCCGAGGCGACGAGCAGCGAGTGCGACGAGGCCGAGGAGCTGGCTCCGCCCGTCGCTGGGCTTGGCGATCCCGCGCACGACGCTGACCAAGTTGTTGCCGCGTCGGCCGGGGACCAAGCAGCGGTCGCACCGGGCAGAGGTCAGGTGCTTGACTTTGAGGTGGCAGCTGGCGCCCGCGGCGCGCCTCGAGCGTTGCAGCCCGGCGGAGTGCCACCTGGGCTGCCTCCGATGGGTGTTGGACCCAATGGGTGGCCAGGAGGGCCTCGAGAGGGACCTCCAGGAGCACCCGGAGGGGGGGGGGCATGATGGAGGTCTCAGGAGACTTCCTGTAGGTGGAGGTGGGTTCGGTGGCGATCCAGGGCGCGGCTGATGGATGCCCGCAGCAAGCGGCGCGCGCCCGCCACCGCCGCCGCTGCCGCCTGCCGGCTCGGCTTCAGCAGGGGCTGACAGCAGCGCCGAAGAGCTGCGTTTGGTCTGGGGACGGTGCTCCCGAATGTCAAGGGCGGTGGCGTGCCGAAGTTGACGTTCGCCGCCGGCGTGAACAAGGCTCACGCCTTCGAGGAGTGGGTGCAGCGAGCTGCCATGAGGATTGGGGCGAGGCATCCCCTCATCGACTTGTTCTGGCAGCGGTCGGAGCGCGCTGCGAGGGAGGGAAATGAGTATTACCTCAGTCGTGGTCCGTTCGAGCGTCCGCTCGTGATGCCGAATGCCGATTGGTTTGGCGCCGACCGCCATTGCCTCAGCATCGAGCTGCGGTTGCGCCCGCTGCTGTTGGATTCGTCCCCCGAGCAGGTGCAGAGCGGCGCGCTTGCCGCCCGACAGACTTCGGTCACCGAGCTCCTCTTCAGCGTCATGGTGGAGGCCGGGCCTGGCACCCGCCGAGATCGCAGTATGGTAGTGAGGGAGGTGGGGCGGCGCGACAACAAGGCCGCCGCCCTGGCCCAGTGCTATCAGGAGCTGAACTCGTGGAAGTTCTCGCTCGCGCGATTGCGGCGCCTTGGCGTGGTGGCGCCAGATCCCGTCGCGCAGCTTGAGACGCTGCGTGGCGTCGTGAAGGGCATGGCCGAGGCCGACGCGAACTTCCAGTGCAGGATGTTTGCTTGGGAGATGCAGCGCGGCATCTCAGGGTCCAGCCATTGTTCGCATCGGCAGGTGGGCGAGTTCTGGCGATACCTCGCCGCGGAGGCTCGCGAGCTCTGCGACGCGCCCCAGGGGAAGGCGTGAAGGCGCTGGCAGCCGCGTGGGGGGCGAAGGGTGCCAGGGTCGGGGGCGAGGAGGGGAATCCCGACGCAAAGGGCGGCAAGCCCGACGTCAAGGGCAAGGCGAAGGCCTATGCGAAGGCCAAGCCCCTTGCCAGGGCGGCGACGGGCGGCGAGGAGGCACGCCGCTTCTTCGACGGCGACGCGGGCTGCAAGTTCGGCGCAACTTGCGCTCGCCATCGCAGGAAGCTCGAGGTGGGCGAGGGCAAGTGCTTCAACTGCGGGTCCAAGGACCACGACAAAGCAGCGTGCCCTCGGCCGGAGCTTGCTGCCGCTGCTGTCGCTGGAGGCGTGTCGGCGGCGTCAGCCGCCCCCGCGACTGCCCTGGCCGCCGAGGTGCTGCATTTGGTCGTTCGGGATGCCGTGGCCGCGAGTGCGGCCCCCGTTCGCGCCGCGGCCCCGCCGCAGCAGCAGCCGGCCCTCCGCGTGATTCGCGTGGACTTGCACGCGGCACTCGCGCTCCGTGGAGGCTCTGGCCGCCGTCGGCTGCTGGCCGACACTGGTGCCACGCGTGAGTTGCAGCGCCTCTGGCCTTGCCGGCGCCCGCCCGTGCCGTGCTAGCACGTCGACCTCGCGCGCGCGACTGGCCAGCAGTCCTGTCGTGTTGTTTGGGGCGGACGAGGTGGCGCCCGCTCCCCTGCGGAGTTGCAGGCGCTGTTCCCCATCGGCGCCTGCGTCGCCGAGCTCAGCCTCGATTTGCAGTAGGGCCGGAGCCGAGCCCGCGTGCGGTTGCCGGGGCAGGAATCGATCGAGCTGGAGAACGAGGGTGCCACGGCGTACATCTACGAGGAGGACGCCCAGCGCCTCCGCGCGATGAGGCAGCAGCTGCGCGCGCGTGCTGGCGCCGAGATGTTGGCCGCCCAGTTCGGCGTCGTCGTGGCCGCTGCGCGGCGCCTGGGCCTGGAGGGGCGCAGGGGGCGCGGGCGTCCGTCCATCCGCCCCGACTGCTACGCATGCCGTCTGGTGGCAGGTCGCATGAGGGCGCGCTGGCGGCTGGATGCGCGGGCGCGGCCGGGGGGCCAGCTGTCCGCGGACATATCTGGCCCCCATCCTGCAGGGCTCTGGCCAGGAAAATTGCCGGGAGACCGCCCCCAGAGGGCGCGGTGCGTCGTCCTCGGCGCCTACGCGGTTGCGACTGCTTCTGAACGCGCTGCCGCCGCTGGGGCCGAGCAGCGCGCGCGCGGTGCTGCGGGGGGCCGCCGCTTGCAGCCGCGGGCGCGGGCGAAGGGCGTGCGGGCCAGGGGGGCAGGCTGCCGCTGCGGCGGCTGGGCGGCCGCGGGCTGCAGGCGGCGCCTTGGCGATGGTCGCGCGGGTGTCGGCGCTGCCAGCGGCGGCCGCAGTGCCGGCGGACGGGCCCGTCGAGGAGGGGGGCGCGCAGACGTGGCGCTACGTCGCCCCGCCCCTGGCAAGCGCGCGGTGGAGTTTCCTGCCGCCTTGCGCCTGATAGTCGCGCAGGTGGGGCTCGAGTTCCAGGTGCGCGTGGTCTACCGCGTCCACGCTGACCAGGCGCGGGAGCTCTCGGGCCCGAAGGTGAGCGCAGCGCTCGCCACCCAGGGGGTCGCTGTGACATCGACCCCGGGGCGCGAGGCCGATGGCCCCCCCCCGTGCTGAGAGGGGCATCGGCATCATCAAGCAGAGGGGCAGAGCCATGCTCATGGCGATGGGCGCGGCAGACCGCGAGCAGCTGTGGCCGGCGGCCGTCGCGCGCTCAGCAGCTCTCCAGCGGCGCGAAGCTCATGGGGGGGCCGGTTAGTTGTCCAATTTTCGGGCAGCCCGTCACCTGCAAGATCGAGCAGGTGCCGCAGTTTGCGTCCGCCCCTCGGGCCGTGCCCCGGCAGTTTTTCGGCATCTGCGACTTCGCGTCTGGCGCGTCCCTGGTTGGCCACAAGGTTGCCCAGCGCGGCCTCGAGAGGTGGGAGTTCGAGACCTCGTCGAGCTTCGTCGTTGACGTCGTGCCTGGAGGTGGACTCCAGCAGGAGGTCAGCGAGCGCGGCGACCTGCAGGGAGAGAGGGATCAATGTGACCGGGAGGAGTCTGAGGACCTGAACCCCCTCTGCATCCTGGACGGGGGGCCGAAGGAGATCACGTGCCCCGCCTGCCTCGGCTCACGTCGTGGGCGCGCGTGCGACCGCCGTTGCCGCCAGGGCCCGTCGACCGACCGGCTTCGCGAACCTCGGAGGTTGCGACTTCGCGGCCAGCAGCAGTACGGTCCTTCCTGCTGCCCCAGCCACCGCGCCCGAGTCGCCGGACTCACCGGGCACGCCGACCACCGCGCGCACCGGACACACCGGACATACCGGACACAGCGGACACAACGGACACACCGGACACACCGGACACACCGGACACACCGGACACACCGGACATACCGGAACCGGACCCACCGGACCCATCGGACTCGCCGGACTCCCCGGACTCGTAGGACCCACCGGACACCCGGACTCACAGGACTCCCGGACCACCCGACGATTTTGATTGTTTTGGTGATAGTGCTGGTATTGAGATAAGGTTTCGGATGATGTTGATGAGTGCGATGATGAGTTGGATGCTGCAGCTGGCTGTGTTCACGATAATTATGTTCTGGTGCTTTCCTTTCGAACGTTGATGCTGATCAGAGTGATGGCGCTCATTATGGCACTGCGCCCGTTTTTGAAAAGCGGGGGAATGACAACACAATGAAAGGTGCTGGTGAGGAGGAAGAGAGGGAAGCAGGTAGATAATGACATGTTCAAGGACCATCGTAATGAGGGAGATGTTGATCATAACGACGGCGATGTTAATGATGTTGCTGATTGTGCTCGTGGTGGTGGTGCCCATGACAATGATGATGACGACGATGACAATGATGAGGCTGAAGAGTGCGCTAATGATGATGAGGATGGTTGGTGCGATCGTGGGAATGATTCCGTCGACGGGGGACATGCTGATGGCGGTCATTGTAACGATATTTGTTGTGATGCTGATGGTGATTCTGATGTTGAGATGCCCGATTTGGATCATGTCTATGAGGATGAATAAGATGGTGACTTGGCTGCTGCAGATGGCGGCGTTCACGATAATGATGTTTCGGGTGATTTGCGTTTGATTGTTGATGCTGATCAGGGTGATGCCCCTCATTATGGCAATGCGCTCGGTGTTGAAAAGTGATGAGGAGGACGACAACATGAATGGTGTTGGTGAGGAGAAAGGGAGGGAACTAAGTATATGATCGTTAATGATGAGGCATATGCTATATCATAACGACGACGATGGTAATGATGATGCTGACTGTGTTCGTTGTGGTGACGCCCATGACGATGATGATTACCGCGACGACCGTGATGCTGATGATGAGGCTGCAGCGTGTGCTTATGATGATGAGGACGGTTTGTACGATCGCGGTGATGACTCCGTCGACGAGGGATATGCTGATGGCGATCGTTGTAACGATTTTGATTGTGACGATGGTGGTGCTGATATTTGGGTAATGATTTGGGCGATGATGACTAGTGCGATGATGACTTGGATGCTGCACATGGCGGCGTTCACGATAATTAAGTTCTGGTGATTTGCCTGTGGACGTTGATGCTGATTAGGGTGATGGCGCTTATTGCGACAATGCGCATGTTGTTGGTGTGGATACTGGTGACAAGTTAGCTGTTGATGGTCAGTTTTGCTCCCGCCCTGGACTTCGACCCCCAGAGATCCACGGAGGTCCTTGGAGGTCCCCGGAGATCCTGTGTTCGTGGTGGTGATGCTGATGATGATGATGGCGACAACGATGATGATGAGGCCGAAGTTTCTGCTTATGACGATGAGGAGGGTTTGGACGATCGTGGCGATGATTCTGTCGACGGGGGTACCGCTGATGACGCTCATTGTTACGATTGTGGTTGTGATGATGATGATGATGATGATGATGATGATGATGATGATGATGATGATGATGGTGCAGATAGTTGTGATAATGATTTCGATGATGCTGATGAGGAGTACGATGATGATTCGGATGATTCAGATGGTGACGTTCACGATAATGGCGTTTCTGGTGATTTGTTTGTGGACGTTGATGCTGGTTAGGGTGATGGCGCTTACTACGACAATGCGCATCTTGTTGGTGTGGATAGTGGTGACAAGGATGCTGTTGATGGCAAGTTTGGCTTCCGCGATGCGGATGTTGATGCTGACGCTTACGATGATGATACATGTGTTGTTGGTGTGGATACTGATGACACTGATGCTGCCCATGATGTGGTCGGATATGCCGATGACAACGATGCTGATGATGTTCATGATCATCCCAATGGGCTGTGTCCCACCCTGCCACAGTGCTTCGCTCGTGGTCCAGAGTCCTCGGGGATGTTGTTTCGGTCCTCTTCAGAGTATTCTCGGAGGCTTCCGGAGGGCAATTCTTGACGCGTCGCGTATTCCCACCAACCCTGCCCGCCGCCTGCCTCTTCGCTGGCGGCCGCGACCGAAAAAGTATTCCCACCAACCCATCCAGGAACGATGCCCAGGAGAGCTGACGGGAAAAGGGAGGGGAGACGCACATAGTGAAACAGCGTGGGCAACAATTGTGAATTGGGAGATCTCTGGTAGCGAAGGGTGTTGGTGCTGCTGCTGGTGCTGTTGCCTCTGATGGTACTGCTGCTGCTGCTGCTGCTGCTGCTGCTGCTGCTGGTGTTGCCGGTTCTCGTGCTGCTGGTGCTGCTGGTGCCGCTGGTGTTGCTGCTAGTGGTGATGGTGGTGCTGCTGCTGCTGGTGCTGCCGCTGCTGCTAATGCTGTTGGTGGTGGTTGTGGTGCTGCTGCTGCTGGTGCTGCTGCTGGTGCTGACGGTGATGGTGGAAGCAGGCTGTGTAACAATCGCCTCGGACGCGTTTTCTCGGAGGTCTCTTGGAGCCATCTTGGGGGTCTATTGGGGTTCTCTTGGGGGCCCTCTAGGGGCATTATTGGGGCTCTTTTTCGGTGTCTTGCGGCCCTCTTGGGGTTCTTTGTCAGGGTCTGGGAGGCCTCTTGGGGCCGTCTAGGCCCCCATTTGTTCAAAAAGAGGGATGTCCCCAATTCAGGTCCTCTCCCTCGGAGGCTTAAACAGGGCGTCGTGGGACCCCCTTTGGCCGCTCTTGGAGCGCTCTTGGGCGCTTTTGGGGCCGTCTTGGGGCCCTCTTCAGCCGCTCTCGGGGCTCCCTTGGGCTACCTTGGGCCCATCTTGAGGCCTCAAGAGCCCGTCGGAAGCGAAAAAGCGAAAAGGCTCAACAAAACACATTGTAGTTGCAAACGCTGTCGGCTATTTGGTGCCAGACGACAGCAGACGAAAGCAGACGATAAAAGACGATAACAGACGATAGAAGACGATAGCAGACGATTGCACCCAAGTGCCTTGTTGCCTCCTATTTGCCCCTTGCGGTTCCCGCCAGCCCCACAGCTGGTTTGGTGCTATCGTCAGTTTTCGTCTGCAGCGGGTCCTGGCAGCTCCCAGTTGGTCCTATCGTCTGCTATCGTCCGCTATCGTCTGCTGCAATGGCCGACGACAGCCCCCCCCCGGCGGCCCCAATCAGATCCCATCGTCTGCTATCGTCTGCACCGTTTCTCTATCGTCTGCAGCGGGCCCTGGCAGCCCCTAGTTAGCCCTATCGTCTGCTATCGTCTACAGCCACCCCTGGCGGTCCCTGTCAGATCCTATCGTTTGCCATCGTCTGCAATCGTCTGCACTGGTTCTTGGCGGCCCCCAGCTGGACCTATCGTCTGCTATCGTCTGCAATTGTCTGCAGCGGTTCCTGGCGGCCGCTAGCTGGTCCTGTCGTCTGCTATCGTCTGCTGCAGACGATGGCAGACGATTGCCACGAGTGGCCCTAATGCGTCGATGCCCTTCCAGCAACGATGATCAGGGAGAGGATGGGGAGTGGAGCGAGGAGGGGTAAAGAGGATGAGGAGGAGGAAAACGAGGGTGAGGAGGAGAGCGAACGGAATTGGGCGGCGGGAGGAGGATGATGAGTACGAGAATGAGATGGGGGAGGAGAAGTGGAGTGTGAGTGTATATTGGTGTGCGCCTGAGTGTGAGTGTGTATGAGCTTAAGTTTATAGGAGTGTGAGTGGTCTGTTTATGAATGGGTCTGTGTGCGTCGATGCCCATCCAGCAACGATGCCCAGGCGAATGATCTTAATCAGGGAGAGAATGGGGAGGGGAGCGAGGAGGGGGAAAGAGGATGAGGAGAAGGAGGAAAACGAGGTGGAGGAGGAGAGCGAACGGAATTGGGTAGCGGGATGAGGATGAGGAGTACGAGAATGAGAGGGCGGAGGAGAAGTGGAGTGTGAGTGTATATGAGTGCGCGCCTGAGTGTGACTGTGTATGAGCTTAAGCTTCTAGGAGTGTGAGTGGTCTGTGTGTGAATAGGTCTGTGTGCTATTGAGTTTGATTGTGCGTGAGTCTGGGTGTGAGTGAGTCTGAGTGCGGATGAGTCTGAGTATGAGATATGAGTGAGTGCGAGTGTGGGTGAGTCTGAGTGTGAGTGCAGGTCGGGCCTTGAATCTGGAGTTTGAGTGCGTCCCGGACCGAGTTCCAGCGGTCCCAGGGCCCGAAAACAGCTTCCATATGGCCTCACTGGACTCGCCGGACTCACCGGACTCACTGGAGTCACCGGACCCACCGGTGCCAGCGGGGGAGGCACCGAACTCACAGGACCCGCCGGACCCACCGGACTCGCTGGACTCACCGGACTCGCTGGACCCACCGGACCCACCGGACCCACCGGATCCGCCAGCAGCGCCGGATCCGGCGGGGCCCACTGGACTTGGGCAGCAGGGTGCGCCATCCTCGCAAGCAGGGGCCAGGAGGAGCAGGGGGGGCAGGAGGAGCGGCGGCGGCGGAGGCTGCGCTGTTCTCGCCGGATCCCCCTCGGATTCTTGCTGCGTCGTTTGACCAAGTTGCCGCTGGTGCCGCTGCTGATTCGGATCCAGACGGCGCGCCTGATTTCGTCGAGATCATGAAGGACAGCGGCATGCAGCCAGTGTCGATGGCTAAGGTGCGAAATGCCATGGGTAACGAGCGTGACGAATGGAAGCTGGCCGTGGAGGCAGAGCTCGCTTCTTTCTCGGAGAAGCAGGTCTTCGAGACCCTCGCCGAGGGCGAGAAGTTGCAGGTACGAACCAAAGACGTGCTCCCTATGAAGTGGGGTGCTGGCATCAAGGCGCCGGCGGCGTCTGATCCAGCTCAGCGCAGGCGCAAAAAGTTCCGCGCGGTCGTCTGCGGCAGCTTCCAGAAGCCGGTGCCAGGTGAGGTCGTCTTCGCGAGCAACGTGGAGGTCCTCAGCGTCAGAGCCGCACTTTCGATCGCGAGTGCGGCTGGGCACTGAAGGCGCTGGACGTGTCCACGGCCTTCCTGAATGCGCCTCTCCCGGACGAGGCCGGAGAGGTTTTGGCGCGCCCGCCAAGGATCCTCTCCTCTTACGGGCTCGTTGGGCGCGACGAGGTTTGGAGGGCTAAGAAGGGCATCTACGGCCTCCGCATCGCCCCAAGAGCCTGGGGCTTGAAACGGGACAGGCAGATGCGTGATATGAGGTTCGAGGTTAATGGCGCAAGGTGCCGGTTGATCCAGTCGCGCTGCGACGCCTCCGTCTGGAGCATCATGGAGGACGTGCCGACGAAGTCCGAGAGCGAGCAGAGTTCGTTGGGCTTGGTCTTGGTCTATGTGGGCGACTTCTTGCTCGCCGGCGGCAGTGAGACGATCACCGCAGTGGAGGAGGTGATGATGGCGATTTGGACGTGCTCGGTCCAATCGCTCATCGACCGTGCGCACCTGGGCACGATCAGATACCTCGGGCTTGAGGTTGAGGCGAGGGCCGACGGTGCGTTCGTGGCCCATCCGGCCGCATGCGTGGAGGACCTCTTGGGCGGGTGGCAGATGACGAACGCCAATGCGTGCGGCAACATGTCCATCGAGCCGCTTGGGGAGAAGATTGACGCAGAGCCCGAACTCGGCGACGTGCGCCTCGCCCAGAAGCTCGGCGTCTTCGCCGACGCCAGTTTCGAAACCGAGTTCTCCCAGACGGGCGCCGCGGTGTACCTGGGCGGGGGCCTCATCGACTGGCGATCCGTCAGGCAGGCGCAGGTTGCGAGATCTACGGCGGAGGCCGAGATTGCGGCCCTGGCCATGGGCGTCGTCATGTTCGAGGGCGCGGAGGCGAGCCTCGCGAGCATGATGGTACAGCTGCCGCTCTCCAAGATGTGGGGCGGCAGTGCCGCGTCGCTGTGCTTGGCCCGGGGCCAGGGCAGCTGGAGGACGCGCGCGCTTTCCAACAGGGCGTCGGCCCTCCGCAGCCGGATGGAGAGCGAGACCCTTCAGCTCGACCACGTCGGGTCGAACGAGCAGCGGGCTGATGGCCTCACGAAGGTTTTCTCGGTGCCCGCCATGTCCCGGATCAGGGGCCACTTCCGCCTCCGGGCTTTGTAAATATTGCGTGGCCGCATCGTTTGTCGAGTGCGTCTTGCATCAGAGACAGCGGGGGCCTCTGCTGTGCACCGGCGGCGCTGCGGCACCTAATGCCGCGAATTGTTGCATTGAGCTGCGCGTTACTTTTCGATATCAGCGCTCCCCTGCCCCAGCAGGGCAGCACACTCGCGAAGCTTCGGACGGGCTGCGGGGCCCTGGCAAAGAGGAGGAGCGTGGGTCAGGGAGCGCAGCGTTGGCATGAAAGCTTAAGTATGGTAGCCATCGCCGCCACGAAATTCGTGACATTTTCGTTGCGTCTTGCATTGGGGTGCGATTTATTTTTCCGTGCTGGCATCATTTGCTTCCACTGTGTTGCATGACTTGTCATTTGCTTGCAGTGCGTTGCTTCACTTGCAAATGTTCTTGTATAGGCCTCCAGGAACATCTGGGCGAGGGGCCGAAAATGAGCTCAACACTTTCAACTCCGTTTCGTGTGGTGCGGTGCGGGAAGCATCGCACAGCACTGCATTGAGCTCTGGGGGCCCCATGCGATAACTTTTGGCCGGTGCCCTTTTTCGGCCCCAAACGGCCTCCAAAAGGGCACCGATGTTTGTTGGCCAGGGAACTCTGGCCGGTGACCTCCGACGGCCTCCGGCGACTTCAAAAAGGTCACCGGCGGCCGGGTCGCCAGCAACAGCGCGAAGCAAGTATTGTACATTCGTGCGTGCTTGCGCCTCTCAGGGGAATGCGGTGCGCCTCTACGCCCGCGTGAACCTGGGTGGGAGGGGGGCCATCCAAATTCAGTGCTACACTACGCCTGCGTGCGGATGCCTCCCAGTAGTTTTGTGGCGCTGCCGATTGGCTCAAGTGCGCGGTGGTGCCTTGCGCGACGGTGGCTGGCGCCACGCGCACGTGCCTGGGGAGGACGTGCCGCGCGGAGCGGCCCGAGCGCGGGAGCCGGGAGGCCGCAGCGAGCTCCTGGCGCGGGTAGCGGCATCTTCGGGCGCAGCCCCTTGTCGGACGAGGCTCGGGTCACCCCCAGGGGCACGAAAATAATCGCGCTTTGCGCATCGCGGCTTGGGATGAATGGGGCCCTTCTCCAGTGCGCCGGCGCGAGGGCGCGAGCGCATCGCGGGGCGCGATGCGCGAAATTCGGCGACCTAGGAGACGGGTGGATCATGCTCTTCAGCTCGCTTTTGTTGCGAAGGCCTCACGGCCGGTGCCGCCGACCCTTAAGGGGGACGACGACGACGACGCTTGCAGACGATTCAGGCGGATCAGAATCTTCTCTTTTTTATTCAGGGCGGCTCGCCCAGGGGGGAAGGCAGAGGGAGCTGACCTCAGAAGGCTCAGGGGGCCTCCGGACTCCTTGAGAAGATGGCTGAGCCTGCTCCGAAGCCGTGGAGTGCTTTTTCAGAAGGCCGCGGATGGCTTCTGAGCAGCCCCGCCGCCTTTGAGAAGTCCTGCTTCCTCTCGCTTCCTCCCTCGGCGAGCCACCGATTCGTGCATCCAAGTGGGGGTGCGTCGCGTCGGTGTCTTGCTGGACGTGCCCTCTGGGGTCCGCCTTCGCTCGCATAGGCTGCGAGGGCAGGTTCAGTGGCAGTCTCCCGAGAGGGGAAGGGGAAGAGGAGGGGGAGGAGGAGGAGGAGGAGGAGGAGCAGAAGGAGGAGGAGGAGGAGGAGGAGGAGGAGGAGGAGGAGGAGGAGGAGGAGGAGGAGGAGGAGGAGGAGGAGGAGGAGGAGAGAGAGAGAGAGAGAAAGAATCGTGACAAAGATGAGGAAATATGGGAACACGCCCCTTGTTTTCGAGGCCTGGGAAGACTGCCATTATGGTATCCAGTATGGGAGCAGCAAGGAGAAAGGGGAGGAGGAGGAGGAGGAGGAGGAGGAGGAGGAGGAGGACGAGGTAGAAGAAGGCGACAGGAGGCAGGAAACGCTTCCAGCGGCCAGGTCCTGAAGTGGTTCACCCAGGCCATCCTTGCGCTCAAGTACGCTTGGGGCTCAGCTTTGCCCTTCCCTGATCACGGCTCTGCTTCAGCCGCCTTCTCGCGCTTGTGGTCATCGTTGTCGTCGTATGCATCATCACCATCATCATCACCATCACCATCGTCGTCATCATAATCATCATCACCCCCATCATCATTATCATCATCATCATCATCATCATCATCATCATCATCATCATCATTTCACCACCATCATCATCATTATCATCACCATCCTCATCATCACCACCATCATCATCAAACTCATCGTCATCACCATCACCATCGTCACCACCACCACCACCACCACCATCGTCGTCATCAGCATCATCATCTCCACCACCACCATCATCATCAGCATCATCATCACCACCATCATCATCAGCATCATCATCACCATCACAATCATCACCACCATCGTCGTCATCAGCGTCATCATCATCACCACCATCATCATCACCATCATCATTCTCATCACCATCATCGTCATCATCATCACCACCATCATCGTCAAAGTCATCATCATCATCATCATCATCATCATCATCATCATCATTATCATCATCATCATCATCTTCAGCATCAGCATCACCATCACCATCCCAATCACCATCATCATGGTCATCACCATCCACATCATCAGCATCATCATCATCATCATCATCATCATCACCATCACCTATCATCATCAACACCATCATCATCAGCATCACCATCATCACACTTTTCAGCCTCGTGCGGCAGCTTTTCAGCTTCAGCTGACAGTATGCATTGCCCGTGCTCCAAATCCCTGATCGCTGACACTTCGACCACTGATGGAGGCTGAAGTGAAACAGACCTGCCGCGCTGGTGATTTGTGCTGGATCGAGTCATTTCAGGGTGTGATCGCCAAATGTGCTCCACAGTTACTGTCCTCTCTAGGTGCAGTTTCCTGCCCCCATCAGTGTGTCTAGATCTGATGCGCGGCACTTCTGCGAGGTTCTCGCTGTGGCCATAGTCATAGTACCTATACGACCACCCGTCGGGTCATAAGGAGGTTCGGGGGGGGGGGGCAGGCACCAACGTCTCACTCAATCTATCTCACTATTTATCTCACTCTCGATCTCAATCGACTTCACTATCGATCTCACTGTCAATCTTACTGTCGATCTTACAATCGATATTACTATCGATATCACTCTCGATCTCACTATGAATCTCACGATCGATGTCACTATCGATCTCATTGTCGGTCTCACTACCGATGTCGCTGTCGGTCTCAGTATCGATCTCGCTATCGATCTCACTGTCGATCTCGCTATCGATCTCACTATGGATCTGACTATCGGTCTCACAATCGATCTGACTATCGATCGCACTTTCCATTTCACTATCGATATCACTGTCGATCTCACTGTCGATGTCACCATCGATCTCACGATCGATCTCACTATCGATCTCACGGGACATCACGGGCCACCACGGACCACCGTGGGACACCGCGGGACACCACGGGCCACCATCGGGCACCCGCGCTTCACGCGGCTCACTCCTCTCGCTGGCCCACGCAGCTTCGCCTCGCCCGCACGCACAGCGCAAGCTCGAAACCGCAGCCGATTTCTCGGTGGTGGCTCTTCGTTCCACTCTGATCTCACCCCCGCACCTCAGAGGCGACGACAGGGTCGAATAGCCCGGGGGAGAGCAATACATGTATTCAGGTGCGCCGATGATCTATGTCTTCGCAAAAGCTCCCGGGCGAATGCGTGTAATGCCCGCCCCTGGGCTATTCGCCCCTAACGTCGCCGCCGATCACCTCTGATATCGAGCTTGTCGCATTCTATACAGTGCCACTGGAGGTGCCTAGGCGCAATATTTGTGGCAAGGCGTTGGACATCCTCATACCCCCGTAGCGTGCCGATTCATGTTTCGAGCGTGTTAATGCTAACGCCACGCTGAGCAGGGTATACGACGGTTTGCATACCATCTTGTCCCCGCCGCACACGGTACCGAGCATGTCAGAATTCTTACACCATAGTCGTTCGCTTTGATTATGCGAAATGTAAGCGTTCGTTGTGCTTGAGAATTTTACGAGTATGCATGCCTGTCTGCACCAGGCGAGAATGCATTTTTATGAGTTTCGCCTTGTGAGTGGTGGGCCGGCCTGCGATTTTGAAGGCCCCAATCCCATCTCCATTTTGATTTGCTACGCTTCAGTGTGCAGTGCGCGCGAATCCTGCTTGTATATTACGTTATATTGTTTCATTGCTTTGCTAATGCGCTATTAAGCGCCTGGCTGCTGTCTGTCTGTCTGTCTGTCATGCCTGGCTGACCTTTTCGGGTGTGTGACGAATGCAGCAACAGGCAGATCAGCTCTCGAGGTTGGGCGACCAGGTGGCCATTCAAGGCAGATCGGTTCTCAATGGTGGGCGCGAGGTATGGTCGGCCGTCTCCGCGAGGCTCGAATCGTCGGTTGGATCAGGACCAGTGCCAGGTTCGCGATCAGCCGCATTGATCAAGGGGAGGAGGATGAGGAGGTTAGGAGGGGTGCTATGTATGGGTGAGGGACATGATGATGAGGGGGAGGAGAAGGATGAGGAACAGGAGGATGAGAAGGAGGAGGATGAGGAGGAGGAGGAGGAGGAGGAGGGAAGAAGTTGACGGTGATAACGAGGGTGACATGGACCCTCAACTTGACTCACGGAGCTGCGCGGGCCGCGCGCCGCGCCGGTAAAAATGTGGTCGGAGGGTCGCGCCGCATCGCCGATGCATCGGAGATGCGGCTCGATGTGGAGCCCGATTTCCTCCACGCCAGCGTCGCCGATGCACCGCTGCAGCGGACGAGTCGGGGATGCGGCGCGATACTGCATCTGCTTGGACCCCATCTGGGAGCCTGCCGAGTCTGCTTGCCCTAAATTGGTTTTGCCGTCGGATCAAAGACAGATGCGCAGACTTCTCCTAGATCTACGCGTACTTTGCGCCCTTCTCTCAGAGTTGAAAGCGACCTCACCGCTGGTACATCCATTCTGCAGTCGATCGCCTACTCGAGCAGCCCGCTCTGCTTCGCGGCGTGCCCGCCGCGCGCTGCATGCTCTCCCCGCGCGACCGCGCGCGCGCGCGGTCTGGTGCGGTGGCCCGCGCGGCAGAGCGTCCGCTCGTGCGGCGGGCACGGCGGGAGCGCGGCGGGAGTGAGGCGAGAGCTCGGATTCCGAGGGGCGGGGAGGAGCGCGGAGCAGGATGAGTATCTCGGCGGCGAGCGGGGGGGGGGGAACGAGGAGGAGGAGACCTTCTCAGGAGGCGGTGTGGCCCCTCAGACGCTCCGACGGCCTCCGGTCTTCAATTTTCGTTTTCTGTTTCTTCGGGCGAGGTCTCGAGATCTTCTCAGAAGGCCGGGGGATTTCCCAGCCTTCCCAGAAGACCTTCTCTTTCGCCTTTCTCCCCGGGGCTCGCCGCCGAGGGGAGGAGTGCGGAGCAGGATGAGTATCGGGAGGATGGGAAGGCAAGCCCCCTGCTGCCCTTCGTCGTCCTCCGCCCCCCCCGCCTCTCATCTGTATTTTTCCTTGCTCCCGCCTCACTCGTTTGATCGTCCTGCTCTTCCCTCTTTCTCCTCCTTGTTCTTCCCCTCCTCCTCCTCCTCGTCTTTCCTCCTTCTCCACCCTCCTTCTCCTCCTCTCCACGGCCTTCCCGTGCTTCTTATCTCCTTGTTCCTCTTCTCATTCGCCGACCTATTTATCCTGGCCTTTCTATTTACACGTTGTTATTCCTTTTCTTTCCACATATTTATTTCCCCCCTCTCTATATTTACATATATGTCTATATATACACATAGTTCTACATGATTAAGTGCACGTGTGTGTACATACATATATATATATATATACACATGCGTCTGTATGCATGTGTATACACATGTACGTACATGCATATGTGTGGAATATCTATGTGTATAATCTGTTTTTTTCCCCTCGTCCTCATGCTTCCTTCTTCCCGCTCCTTCACCCTTCTCTCCCTCCCTTCTATCCCCTTATCCTCCACGTCCTCCTCATCAACATCCGACCCTCCCGCATCCTCCCCACGCCTGTTCTCCTCCTGCTGTTCCTCGTCTCTCCCTCCCACTCTTCTCCTCTGTGCCATCCTCGTCCACCTCCTCCCCCCCTCTTTCTGGTAGGAGGGCGAAGACGAATGGGCACCTCAGGGGGCATGCCCTCCTTCCAGAGATCCGACGTTTTGTTTTTCAGTGCGAGTTCATGGAAGTCCCAGTTCTGGCGTGGGCCCCCAGACGTCGAAAACAGTGAGAATCCTCCGTGATATTTTTGTTTCAATGCTTCGGAGGTCGGGGTTTCTCCTTCAAAGAGGGCGAGGGGTCTACGTCGCAGGTCCACGACAAGCACATCCTGCATCGAGACCTCAAGCCGGCCAACTTCTTCCTGTCCAAAAATGGGAGCCTCCTCCTCCTCCTTCTCCTCCTCCTCTCTCCCCGCCCCTCTCCTCCTCCTCCTCCTCCTCCTCCTCCTCCTCCTCCTCCTCCTCCTATTCTCTCTCCCTCCTCCTCTTCCTCCTCCTCCTCCTCCTCCTCCTCCTCCTCTTGTTCCCTCCTTCCCGTCCTCCTTTCCCTGATATTTGCCTTGGCACGGATTCGACTTGCATCGCCGAGAGATGCGCGGATCCAGGTAGTTCCCAGAAGATAGTGCCACTCATGTTCTAGTAGAGCGCGTCTCTTTGGTCGGTATACCAGCGTATCTTGCCACGAACCGTTGCGCACATGATCCTAGGGTGTGCGGCTTGTCGCTGACCCATTGGGATTGCGCACCCCACAGTGGTGCAAAACGGGCTTTTCCCGATAGCCACACCCTGGTTCTGTCTTTCTGACCCTGCCTGACCAATCTTGTGGCAGGTTTCTGCAGAGGTCGCTGCGAAGGAAGTCAGCAGGCTGAAGCATCCAACAATGCACCTACCTTACAGTGATGATAGTGGATTGGGTGCTTCGTACTGTCTTGAAGCCGCGGTGTTTGGCCGATGGAGTGACCAGGCTGTGCAGCCAGTCCCTGCGCTTGCGCAAGGCAGGGACCGGCATGTGCGTCCTAGGCCCTGCCTCCAGTGACCAGGCAGTCACTTAGATGTTTTTCGAACGTGGCTCCACCACGCGCGCCTACAGTGGAGGCCCATGCCAAGAAACACCCTGCCCGCCGCCAGGGTGCCCTAGGTTTCTTGGGTTTCGATGGTTTTGCCATGGAAAGCGTGACGTTCCCACACCAAAACTGTGGACGTCCTGGGGTCTCAGGGTTGGGTTTCTTGTGGAAGGTTTCTTGTGGTCGGTCCTTTACTGTACTGAGCACGAGTCTGCGGCTCAGTGAACGACACCAGCAGTCAGGCGCCTCCCGTGCGCACTTCCCCTCCAGCCGCGCACCCTCCGCCAGTCGTTCGGCCCCGACGGCCCTGGTGGCAGCTCCTCAAGCTCGTGACCTAAGGCATTTTCTCAGTAAACCAACTGTCCTCGGGAGCGGCCAAGAGGGGGGTGATGACTAGGGGAGTGGATATCATGGCAGGGGGCCATGATATCTCCCCGGATTTCACGGCGCCTGTTCTCATTTCAATGCGTCCCCCGCCCCCCCCTGGGCCGCGCACATGTCGCCGGCCAGGATTTTGCGCCCCCCCCCCCCCCCCTTGTGCGCCCCCCTCTTGGCCGCCCCCGAAGTCCAGCTCACATCAGCAGATCACACAGGCATGCTGGAGTCGATTGCTGCACGGGGGACCGCGCGCGAGAGAGGCTTCAGTGCGTTCCATGGGGCGGTATCGTTTTTGGCCGCGTTGCGTGGCGTGCCAACCTCACGTGCCCACAGCCTGCAGATGCGGCCCTTCGGCAAGGAAACAAAGCTCGCCAGCCTGTGTCAGATAGCACATGTACATCCGCGCACCACTCAACGCCTGTTGGCAACCCAGTGTTTCAATCCCACATCTGCGGGTGACTCGTTCCATCCAAGACAGCAAGGCTCGCCAGCCTATGCCCAGTAGTTCACGCACATCCACGCACAACGCAGCGCCTATGTCAGCAGCTGTCTCACGCAATGCAGTATATATATATATATATTGCCACTCAGTTCATATCGCGCCATGAAGTTGGATATGTGGTGTCATGATAACTGTTCGCATCTATAACACACATCTTATATATTTATATTGCCATGGCATGCAGCTGCACATGTTGTGAATGACAAGCCGTTGCACATTTTGCCTCATGCAGTGCATGCCGTGCCCTGCAGCTGGCCACAGGCCACGACCTCAGGGTGGTCTGAGATGTCTGCACGCTGTCTTGCCACTAATCCGCACGCTTACGCCAACCGTCTATCTCTACTCTCTGCGCTCTGTCTGCTCTTTCTGCACGTGATGCCTGCTCGTGCCTGCCAGCGTTCACCTCGGCGGCGCTGCAGTAGGGCCGACGACCTTGAGGTCGACTTCGACCACCCTTATAGGCATGTCAATGCTGATGAAGCCCTGTAGGATGGTAGCTGCGTTCGGTTCCAGGCAGCGCCACTGCCAGTGCAACGCCATCCCCCATGCTGGCAGCAACTATACCCGAGCCGGAGACGCTGGTGCCATCGCCCAGGCAAGCTTGACCCATGTCCCTGCACATTCCCCATTTGCCTGTGATCAAGTTGGCTCCTGATCCTGTGTCTCCGTGCTTTCCGCAGCAGTCAGGCTTCCGCCGGAGATGCCTGCGTGCTTGATTCGGGCTAACGTTGAGTGCATTCTTTTGCAGCTGTTGCGCCTATGCCACTTGTTACAGCTTCTGTTCACGCATCGGCGAAACAGCGGCGGCGCATTACAGCTGGGATGCCCCTTTGTGAGGACAAACTGCACAGGTACAGTATCGCACATTTCCTGTGGGCAACGCCGTGGCGATGGTGGGAACGGCTGGGACGTACCATCAGGATTAAGAGCAAGCAGCTCGACGTTGTGGCGATGCTGCTCTACTTTTGCCCGCGCAGTGGAGGTGGGAGAGGCCGTTACAACATTGGGAACACCCACTACGCGCTGGACGGCCATGCCTCCAACCCGCTAGGGACAGACGCCAACGACGGCACCAGGTGGGAACACACCATGAACGACTTGCAGACAGTTGGACGTTGCGCGAGGGCTGGGCGAGTGCGTAACCGGCACGAAACTTCGACGCGTGGCCGAGGACAGTGTCGTCGTCGTCGTCGTCGTCGTCGTTGCTGACAGTTTTTACTCAGCGGGGCCTGGTTGGTACGGACACCGTGGCGACGTCAAGCAGCGCGTCTCTTGAATCGACCGCCGCCTCGTGCCCCGCTCTGTGCTGACGAAGATCACCAGGCTCGGGCAATCAGATGGGCCTACCAGGCGGCTGCAGGCAATCCCTGACCCGAAAACTCCGCGACCACAGAGGCGCCGCCGGCACGGAAGTCCGAGTACCACGCCGTCCCCCTGCCGCGGGAAGGTGGAGGCCGCGATCTGGCTGCTCCTCCTCCTCCCTTCGCTCCTCCCCCTTTTCGCTGCGCTGCGAGGGCGCATTAGGCTGGCGGGCCGAGGCTCCGAAGCCCATGCAACCAATTGGGTGGGTGTCCAGACTCTCGGCCGTAAGTGGATCCTAGGCTAGTGCTTGGTGAATGTCGGAACTTTGCCCCGTGAGATTTCTGGTGTGTTGTCCCCCTCCTCCTCCCACTCCTCCCCCTCTTCCCCCTCCTCCCCTTCCTCTTTCTCCTCCTCCTCCTCCTCCTCCCGCACCCTGTCCTCCACATCGCCCCCCACCTCCTCACCTCCTCCCTCCTCCGTTTTCCTTCCTCACTTTTCCGTCTTCGGTTTTGAGGTCAGCTTCCCCAAAGGGGTGCGCGATTGTTTTGACAGCCTGGTTATGTCGTGAGTTCGGAGTAACAAGCCACCAGCCTGGTGTAGTGCGCTGCAGTCGAACACTGAAACCGACACGTCATCTCCCGCAACTTCCTTCCTTCTCCCGCCCTCTTCCTTCCTCCTCTGGTCTTCTTTCTCCCTCTCCTTGATAATCCTCTCTCCTCCTCTTTCCCCCCGAGCTCTTCTTCTTCTTTCCCCCTTCTCCTCCCGCCTCCTCCTCCTCTTCCTCCTCCTCCTCTTCCTCCTCCTCTTCCTCCTCCCCTTCCTCCTCTTCCTCCTCCTCTTCCTCCTCCTCCTCCTCATCATCTTCCTCTTCCTCCTCATCCTCTTCCTCCTCTTCCTTTTCTCCGTTCGTGTGCCCTTGTGCCGGCCGGGCGCTTCCCACAGCGGTTTTGCAGCACCCGCGCGCGCCGTGTGTTCGGACACGGTGCTCACTCCGCGTCCCCTCGGTCTCGTCGCCGTCTTTTCGTGAAATTGCTGTCCTGTACTATGATGATCCAACCTACTTTAGCCTTGACCGCCAGAAAGAATTTTGAGCATCACGAAAGTACCGAAACTTGGGGGGGGGGTTCAAGTGTCGGGCCCTGGGAGGCGATACTCGTTCGACACCGTTTCGATACTTTTCTGGGCGCTCGAAATTACTTGTGGGATGTGGTCCTTAAGTACGAGGAGAGCAACATAAGTCCTGTAGCCTTCCTTCCACGATCTTCGAATGATATAGAACACTGCACAAGCGTAAACTTTCGATCGGCGCTATCCCCCCCTGATGGCGCCTTCGGCGCCGCCCCTGGAGCGCTCCTCGCGCTGGGGAGGGGTGTCCAGTGCCGATCCATCAAGTTCGCGCGGAGCCCCGACACCTCTTGTTCCTTTAGAGGAGCCCCAATCGCCCCCTCCCCCCCCCAGTCGCTGAGCACGTCCATCTCGTGTGCTGCGCGTCCTTGTGGCCCTTCTCTTGAGTGGCCACCCTCACCCAGCCGGCATCCCGACGAAGACGGTCGGCACGCTGCTTGGGTGTTATTGCCACGGCATGAAGCCCGTCGTGGGTTCGATGGCAGGTGCCGCCTGTGCCTTCCGCCATGGCGATTGAGGCACGATGCTTGTATTTCGTCTCGGCGGAGCTGATCAGTTCGGACGAAGGCCACGGGCTGAGCTTGAGAGGGCACTTTTTGAAGGCTTTAGGTCGCGGTGATGACCGCGACGAAGGCCACGGACTGAGCTTGAGAGGACACTTTTTGAAGGCATTAGTTCGTGAGGAGATGGGAAACCCCAGTTCCTATCGAGACGATTTTTCCTCTCGGGGATGAGCTTGAAGCCCTGATGACCACAAACGAAAATCCGTCTCGGCGGAGAGTGAGTACCTCCCCGCGGCGCCCACCTCCATCAAGACCTTGCGACCATCACCACCGCTGGAACTCAACCGACTGGCCCCAGTGGTGGCCGAACAAACATCCAGCCACCACCTGTATGTTTGGCTCCCGTTTCTCATCACATTTTTCTTGGCCGCCACTTTCGCCTCTTGCCTCCCCTGACACCGCCTTGCTCGCTTCTCCTCTGCACGCTCGGGGCACCATCTGATTGCGGCCGTGGCTCGGCGCTTCCGGCCCGACCCGGTGTTTGTTGCGACCGCCGTCCTGGCAAACAAGTGGGAAGGGATAGGCATTCCGCAAACCAATTCCCCATTGTCCCCCTCTTCCTTCATCTCCTGCTCTCTCTTTCCTCCTGTCCTTATTTCTGTGTCATCTTCCTCGTCTCAGACGAAAACTGATGAGAGATGGCTGATGGAGGAAACATTAGACGCATGACGCTACGTGCATTCTATCACCCTTGTCTCCAGCGTCCAGGTTTCCAAGCTGTCACGAGTGACTAAATGGTGCAGTTTTCTGCTCTTTCTTTCGCTGCATCTGCTCACGGCAGGAGCATGAAGATGGGCGACTTCGGGATCGCGAAGGTTCTCCCCTGGTCAGCGGGGGAATCGACACAAGAAGCATATTAGCAGACACCGTGCAGTTGTGGGAACGTGGGGGAGGGCAGCGAGAGGGCGCAGAGGAACGTCCCCCACGCCCAGGACAGCGTTTCGTGGCCCCACAGGGAGCTCCACCGAATGCCCCAGTGGGGGGGGGGCCACATGCGTCCCCCACGCCCAGGGCAGCGTTTCGTGGCCCCATAGGGAGCTCCACCGAAGGCCCCAGTGGGGGGGGCCACATGCGTCCCCACGCCCAGGACAGCGTTTCGTGGCCCCATCGGGAGCTCCACCGAAGGCCCCAGTGGGGGGGGCCACATGCGTCCCCCATGCCCAGGACAGCGTTTCGTGGCCCCATAGGGAGCTCCACCGAAGGCCCCAGTGGGGGGGGCCGCATGCGCCCCCCACTCCCAGGACAGCGTTTCGTGGCCCCCATAGGGAGCTCCACCGAAGGCCCCAGTGGGGGGGGCCGCATGCGTCTCCCCCACCCAGGACAGCGTTTCGTAGCCCCATAGGGAGCCCCACCGAAGTCCCAGTGGCACAGTTCACATGCGTCTCCCCCGCGCAGGACAGCGTTTCTTGGCCCATAGAGAGTACCACCGAATGCGATACTCACAACGACGGTATTCACAACTGCAAATGGTTGGGTCCTTCGCCAGGCTATTTTTTGTTTTTTAATCATATT
>CAUYUJ010017508.1:35000-40000 GCA_963575745.1 Prorocentrum cordatum | reverse complement strand
GACTAAGGCGAATAATAGTAATAACCATAGTAATGCGAATGTTAATACTCAAGAATAGTACAACTAATAACGAAAATAAGAAACAGTCAAGGAGGAGCAGGAGGAGGAGGAGAAGGAGGAGGAGGAGAGGACTGAGGTCGGAGGGGGGAAGAGGGAGGGGGTGGTAGGACCTGTCTATCTGTGGGGGGGAGCGACGGGACTTCCGCGCCGCAGGAGAAACCGTACGCGTGGCCGTCGGACATTTGGGCGATGGGCCGCAGCCCCAGCGCCCGCCGATCGGCGGAGGACGAGGGAACCGTGTCGCGCCCCAACAGCGTATACGATCCGAGGGACCTGCCCCTCCGGGTCTCGAATCTCGCATTCGCGAAATGTGTGGTTCATCTCCTCCTTCATTTCCTCCTCCATTTCCTCCTCCTTCTCCTCCTCCTACTCCTCGAAGGCAGTTCGGGAGGAACCCAAGGTTGGCTTGGGTGGGATTCTGCGTACGTGAGTTGCCCTTGCGTCGTCCTATGGGTCCGAGGTCCTTGGTTTTTCTGAGGCTGAGCTTGGAGCGATACGCAGAACCTAATCCCGACGCCAAGCGCCCATGCACGGTAGCACCTCTGCTAGTGCCAAACGCGTTCTCTTTGGAGACTTGGATGTGCGTGCGACCTTGGGGCCTGTGCTGCAATGGGGTAGAACGGTATGTATTGCCTGTGTTGAACCTGAGCGTGCGTTGATAAGTTTCGCCAGCCTGGTGTCTCTCCGGGAACCAGCCAAGGCCAGCGAGGCCATCGAGTGGAACCGTTCCCGAGGGCCCCTGGCACGTGCTGTTCTCTGTCGTCGTCGAGCTGGCTGGTCTGTTGTCTCTGCGTGCTCAATTTCGCGTCGCTCATTCCAGGAGATACCCCATCCGAGCTGGCGGCAGACCCTGCGGCGCGCGGCGTGCGCCATTGCTCTCTCGTCGCCCCAGTCGAGTGATTTGTCTGCAGTTGCACGAGGGGTGATCTTGGGATCTTTGCCCAGCCCCCTTGCCGCAACTGAGCACGTTGCAGCCGCTCCCTGTGGCCAAACTGCAGAGAGGCCCTCCAAGTTAGGCCTCGACTGCATGAGTGTGATCCAGCACGTTCAGGGGACTCGTTTCCGGCAGTTGCTTCCAAGGAGCAAATCCGCTGGGGTCCGAAAGTCAGCGTTCGTGCCTTCAGGGGCAACGTTTTTAGAGGCGATGAAGAGTTGGCTCAGCTCACAGGTGATGAGTACCGCTTCGGCCATATTAACACGATAGTTGACAACCATGCCAGAATTGCCTTGCCTGGCCATCCCATAGCTGATCCAGGTTTCTTGGCAGCAGTCGAACTAGCTCAGACGAGGACGGCTGCACTTTTCCGCGTTGCCTATGCTACCTTACCTCTTCAATAATGAGATGAGATGGGCTCGTGGAGCTGTCCAGTCTAGACGTAAGGTGGATTGGCATCGGCGGCACCGCGCAGAGTTTGGCATGCAGCGCGTGCAGTGTTTGACTGCGTCAGAGTCATAGCGCCGTCCACAGGGCGGTTGCCAAGGCACCCCACATGATATTAAGCACTTGCTCGAAGACCCCAAAGGTCATGCTCTCGTCGCCGTGCTAGGCCAGGTCCTTCAAAAGGATTTGTGGGGCCCGTGGCGGGCCTGTCGGATCCGAGGGTGCGACTGAGTTTAGAAAGCGACAGCTCCTCTGTCTCAAGGGCGGGGGTTGGTCGCAGGGGAGGGCGGTGAAGTTAGGCAAGTTGTGCCGGCAACCGGCCAAGAAAGGAGCTGCGGTTTCGAGACTCTTTCGTTGCGGTTTAGGGCCGAAGCCAAGCATGGGAGAGCAGATCGATAAATCTCTTCATGCTTTTCGGCTTGATGTGAGTTTGGCCAGTGCTCGCTCCATTTCTTTTGTTTTCACGGCCCCCCGAAGTTTTTGCAGAGGCCAGGAAGCCACCCAGCATGAGCAGATGATGGCAGCGCTTGTGGCAAGGATCAAGGCTAAAGAGGCTGCGAGTTCGATTTCGATTGCATAAACTTTTTCAATACCAAGCATTTGGTGCGTTCGCCTTCTGACCTCTCCGAGGCGATCTCTCTCTCTCTCTGTCTCTCTGTCTCTGTCTCTCTCTCTCTCTCTCTTCCTCTCTCTCTGTGTCGGCCGTGAAATCAGCCTGGCGTGGCCATCCTCTCCCCTCCAGGCCGAATTGTCTTTTTGTGGGGGGTCATCAACTGGTTGCCTCGTGATCCGCGGTGGGGGTGCAGTAATAGTTGCACAGGTAAAGAAACAAAAGTTACGAGGGGGAAAGGGGGGGAACGGGGGTGGCATGATAATCGCACAACAGGGTATATGAGGGGAAGGATTCCTGGCGGTACTGCGGCGGGGGCAAGTGATGACGATGCCGTCAGTTGCGTTGGGTGAGCACGGCGCGTGACAGCTGCGCTCGCCAGGTGGGAGGTCGCAGAGGCTGGCCCCCCTACCCATGGGAAGCCCGAAGGGGGAGGGCCCGGTCCAACGACGGGAACCCTCACTTGCCAGGCAGGCGTAGGGTGTTCGAACGGTGATCTGGCGGCCTCCGTAGGGGTTCCACCAGGCGCGGGGGGGGTTTGCGTTTCCCAGGGCGGCGGCCGCGTTAGCGGCCCGCTCCAACCGCCGATGATCCGCCCCTCGCTGCGTTGAGCGGCGCGGTTTGCAACGCGTGGGCGGCGGCTTGCAGGGCGAGAGTCGCAGAGTGGCAGTTGGAAGGGGCGCCGGGGAACATCGACTGCCCCCCTGCTGTAGAGATTCCTGGGGCGCTCCGGCCGCTCCGGCTACAATGCATCTGTAATGCTTCCTGGGGCGCTCCGGCCCCCACCCCGCCTAGTCCCCTCGCGTGGACTCTTGCACGCGGGCTTCGCTTCGCTTCGCTTCGCTTCGCTGTAGAGCAGGGCCGAGGCCAGAAAAGCGGCGAGGCGTGGGGGAGCGTCGTGAAACAAGTTGCGGTGAGGCAGCAGGAGAGGCTCTCAGGTCGTGGCGGCTGCGGCGGCAGCGGCGCTGGGGCTGTGCTCGCCGAGGTGGCAGGCGCTGAGGCCTCTCCCCCTGCCCGCAGGGCCCCCCTCCAAAGAGGCGCCCTGCGATCCTGCGGCGGGGGCCCTCGCCCGCGAAGCAGGCGCAGGGCTCGCGCAGCGCTGGGCCGGTAGCCGCCCGGGGGGCCCCCTCCGAGCGTGGGGGGAGGGGGTCCGCGCTCTCCGCGGCGGCGGCCACTGTAGGTCTTCCCCAGGATAAGCGCCCCCCCCCGCCCATGTCCAGACCCGCTCCGGCCCCTGATCCTCCCGTCGTTCGCCGAGGCGGCTCGGGCTGTAAGCGATGGGCGGACGGGGCGCTGTAAGTCAGCGCAGTGGGTGGGCGGGGGCGACAATGGGTGATCGCCGCGTCGGCGAAAGCCCCTGGCCATGCATCCCCAGCCGTGGCTGTGGGAGCCGCTGCAGGCGCGAGCAGTGCAGAGGCCGTGGCTCCACCCTGTGCAGGGTGGGGAAGATGGGCGGTGCGAGAGAGGTCTGTGCCTGACCGCTGGAAGGCGACGCCCGAGGAGGCCAGCAGAAGGGTGGGGGCGCCGCGACAGCATAGGCGGTGACCTGTGCCTGAGATCGTCGGCGCCACCTCGGCGAAGGCAAACGAGAGGCGCCGAATTTGCCGACGCGATGACGGGCGCTGGCGTCTGCGGCTCTGGTCGCTTCCGCCTCCCAGGCCAACGCCGGGGGGGGCAGCGGGCGCTCGTGGCCCGCCCCCCGCCGCGTGACGTGCGAACCCTGGCCCCGCCCCCCCCCCCCCCGCGAGAGAGGGCGACGAAGGTTCGCGGGGCGAGCGGCGGGGTGGGGTGGTGTGGGGTAGGGGTGTGTGGGGGGGGGCGCGATGCAGGTGGGGGTATTTCAGGACGGAATGAGGTTTAGGTGCGCCCTCTCAAAACCAGTGGAACGGAGGCTCTTCGCGTGGCTATCTCCGAGGCCCCAGCTCGCTGTTGGTGCTCGAGGCCCCTGCCAGGGCTGTGCATGAGAGAGCTCGATCCACTGGTCGATGCGGCGACCACTTTCGTATTCCGTCGGGCAAGTAGCGTGCGTGGGTGAACGCCGCGGCGGGTTTTTTAGAGACCCACTGCGTAGCGTAGCTTGTTGCCGTTGTAGCCGCCGTATGTGTCCGGGCATGATGTTGCCGTCTCGAAAATGCTCGCAAACATGGGGGTGTGCCTTCGCCAGGGGCTGAGAGATCTATGCTCTCGCGGGAGAGGTCGGCCACTTTTGTCTGGGAGCAAGATTGGTAGGTCGGTTGGGATGACGCACTGGTGAGCTTCCGCTGCTCAGGTTCTATCATGGCCTGAGGTCCCTCGCCGCGTTGTGAATCGAGCCGTTGGGGGCGCCAGTCTTCTCGGAGAGGTTGGGTGGGGTGGTCGGCTGATGGGCCTGTGGAGTTGTGCAGGTCGGCAAGGTTGCAGGGGCGCCGTCTTGTCGGAAGTGCCCTCGCTGGTACCCGCAGGTACGAGGACAAATGCGAGTTGCTGAAGGTTTTTTATAGAGGTGCTGCCGCCAGGAGAAACCTTGAAGCTGCTTGGCACGACGCCGTCGCTGGTGGACTCGACTGGGGAGGAGGTAGCCAATCGCATAGCTGCGGGGTGGCAGAAATTTGGGGCAATGACGAATTTGTGATTGAATGCCTCATGTCGTTTAAGAAGTGCCTGCGCCTATTCGACATTACCGTTGCAGAGTGCATGTGTGGACGACGGTCAATAGAGAGGAAGCGTGCTGCCAAATATGTTCCCGATGTCTGAAACATGTTTTATACATGTCTTAAACGTGCAAAAAGCTCGTTTGAACATGCTCAGAACATGTTTCAAACATTTTAAGCGCACTTGTAAATCAATGATAGGAGTGTTAGGGTGTCCATTGTCATGACATCCACACTCATGCATTTTATGGTCGACAGAATTATGGAACCCGCGAGCAGAGGAGTGACGCATCATACTATGCGTCGTCGAATCGTGGGG
>CAUYUJ010017508.1:20000-30000 GCA_963575745.1 Prorocentrum cordatum | reverse complement strand
AGAACGGCATCATTTTGCGATTGAGAGTCGGAACGACCGCCAAGGTCTTGATCATCGGAAGTTGAGCATATCGTTCAACAAGAAAGTGGAATATAGATATCCGTGACCAAGCGTAAGGCCGAATCTCGGGTATCTCTGCTGGGCAACTGTTTTCATGCGAGACATGCGCCCCGCGATAATCATGCCGCCGACTGACTCGCCAGCGCCTCGAGTGCGCGAACTGGCTGGGTGGAGAGATTTGGGGTTGGCGGGTCGCCTGCGCAAGACGTTTTTGGCCCGCGTCTTCCAGCTTGCGTGGCGGTGCAGCCCGTTGCTGTCCCGGCGCCCTTGGGAACGGGCTGGAACATGGTAGGGGCCATGCCGTCATATGCATGCAGACGAACTGCCAGTTGCGCCTGCTCACCGCGCAGACCAGGTCGCGTTGCGCCGATGGCTGCCTTCTGGGGGCGCCCGCCTGTTGAGGGTGGACAGCAGCCGCCTCCGCCGTCTGTGGCTGGTCCTCGCGGCGCAGGGGTTGACTCTTTCAAGGGTGAGCGGCAGTCCGTTGCAGAAGAAGCAGCCGACTGCGCTTGAAGCGTGAAAGATCATGCGCGAGGGCCATCCAGCTGTGACACATTGGAAACGAGCTGTGTGCGAATTGCTTGCAGTTGAGGCGAATGCCGGCAGTCGCGACGAATGCCCCGCGTGGCTTAAGGGCCGTCGAGGACGCCTCGTCCAGCTTCTACAATCTCGCCGACAGCGGTGATCTTGATGCATTGCGCGCGCAGGTCGCTGGCGCTGCTGGCGACGTCCTGCTCGGCGGCGGCCTGGGGCGCAAAGGCAACGCCCCCCAGAAGTAGAAGACGCGCGGGCGGGCCTGGGCCGACTGTTGCCCTGGCAGCTTCGCCCCTTGGCTGAAGCTCATTTGGGGCCTGGGCCCTGGCCGGGCGGCGCCGTCGGTCAATCCGTTCCGCGGCTTCTGGTTCTCACCTGGTTGGCCAAGGGCAGCTGCAACTTGCCATTGGCCATTGTGCTGCCGCGCGGCGATCGTGGAGCAGAGGCCCGCGGGCGAATTGCGCGCGCCGCGCCGCGTGGCGTCTTCCGAGGCGTCGTCGGTCCTCGACCCAGGAATGGCGCTGCGCATGGTTGTTCGGCCCTCGGAGCTGCGAAGCGCCGCGTTGGAGCGGGGCCCCGAGGGGCCCTGGGCGTGGCGCGGCGCGGGGCTGAATTGAAACAGTTGTTTTTTAGTTGTCGTTTTTTTGTTGTTCTTCGTTGTGGGCGCGCTTCAAAGCGCGTTTTCGCATGTTCGGCGCGCCGGCCGTCGCGCCCGTGCGTCTCGGCCACCGGGCCGCCGTCTTGTTGGTCGTTCTGCGCTGGCGCAGGCAGGCGCCGCGCGTTTTGTTGGGTGTTCTACTTCCGCGCGGGCAGGCGCCGCTCGCTGGGTTTTCGTTTTGCTATACTGCGCGAGCAATATTTGTTTGAGTCTTCGCTCAGATTCTCGATTGCGCTCTCGCAGCTTAATTCTCCACCCGAGCTCCCGCCTCGATCTTTGCTTGTGCTCTCGACGATTAAATTTCCATATAAAATCTTCGCCTGAACCTTCGCCCGCTTCTCGCGGCTGAATGCTTGATTTGAATCTCCCCCTTCATTTCCGCTCGCGCTCTCGCGACGCAGGTCGCGCAGTAGAACTTCAGCAACGCAGCTGGTCGCGCCCTTGCTTTTTAAATCGCCGTGAAGGTCTTCGCCGAGATGCCCCCCCCGATCCTAGATCTCCATCTCGATCGTCGGACTCCCCGGGCCCTAGGTCTTCGCTCGAATCTTCCCCTGGGCCTTAAATCTTGACCCGAATCTGCAGCCTAATCGTCACATGCATCTTCGATTTTTCCCAACCATCCTGTGGTGTTGGGTCCTCGTTTTGAAAAGACGGTGCCCCGCGTCTCCTATCCTCTCCTTCCTTCCTTCCTTCCTTCCTTCCTCCTCCTCCGCCTCCTCCCCCCTCCCACTAACGCAGCGCGCCCCTCGCGCGTTTCGTGGCCCCATAGGGGGCTCCACCGAGGGCCCCAGTGGCTGCGTTGGCATGGCGGCACCGCACCCATTTCGGCACACCGCTCACACGTTTCGTGGCCCCATGTGGAGCTCCACCGAGGGCCCCAGTGGCTGCGTTGGCATGGCGGCACCGCACCCATTTCGGCACACCCCTCGCACGTTTCGTGGCCCCATAGGGAGCTCCACCGCTGCGTTGGCACGGCGGCACCGCACCCATTTCGGCACACCCCTCACACGTTTCGTGGCCCCATAGGGAGCTCCACCGAGGGCCCCAGTGGCTGCGTTGGCATGGCGGCACTGCACCCGTTTCGGCACACCCCTCACACGTTTCGTGGCCCCATAGGGAGCTCCACCGAGGGCCCCAGTGGCTGCGTTGGCATGGCGGCACCGCACCCATTTCGGCACACCCCTCACACGTTTCGTGGCCCCATAGGGAGCTCCACCGAGGGCCCCAGTGGCTGCGTTGGCATGGCGGCACCGCACCCATTTCGGCACACCCCTCACACGTTTCGTGGCCCCATAGGGAGCCCCACCGAGGGCCCCAGTGGCTGCGTTGGCATGGCGGCACCGCACCCATTTCGGCACACCCCTCACACCCCTCCCCATTTCGGGCACCATAGGGAGCTCCACCGATGGCCCCAGTGGCTGCGTTGGCATGGCGGCACCGCACCCATTTCGGCACACCCCTCACACGCTTCGTGGCCCCATAGGGAGCTCCACCGAGGGCCCCAGTGGCTGCGTTGGCACGGCGGCACCGCGCCTATTTCGGCATACCCCTCACACGTTTCGTGGCCCCGTAAGGAGCTCCACCGAGGGCCCCAGTGGGTGCGTTGGCATGGCGGCACCGCACCCATTTCGGCACACCCCTCACACGTTTCGTGGCCCCATAGGGAGCTCCACCGAGAGCCCCAGTGGCTGCGTTCGCATGGCGGCACCGCGCCCATTTCGGCACACCCCTCACACGTTTCGTCGCCGAGGGCCCAGGACAGCGCTTCGTGGCCCTATAGGGAGCTCCACCGAAGGCCCCAGTGCTACCGCCCGCTTGCGTCCCGTACGCCCAGGACAGCGTTTCGTGGCTCCATAGGGAGCTCCACCAAAGGCCCCAGTGCTACCGCCCGCATGCGTCCCGTACGCCCAGGACAGCGTTTCGCGGCGCGCCTTCCGTGGCCCCATAGGGGGCCCCACCGAAAGCGGCACCCGCGAAACGTGATTCACAATTGCATATGGTTGGGTCCTTCGCCAGGATAATTTGTTTTTAAGGTGCACGAACATATCCCTGCATCTTCGCTTAAATCTTCGCCTGAATCTTCGCTTGATTCTTCGCCTAGATACGCATTGCTCTGCGCCTAAATCTTCATTGAAATCTTCGCCGACATCGTCGCCGAAATCTTCGCTAAAATCTCGGCTGGTATTTTCGCCGAAATCTTCGCCTGAATCTTCGCCTGAATCTCCGCCTACATCTTCGTGCATCTTCGTCTAACTCCTCGCCGAAATCTTCGCCTCAATCTTCGCCTCAGTTTTCGCTTACATCTTCGCCTGGGTCCCCCGCCTAGATCTTCGCGGGAATCTTCATCTACATTCTCGCCGAATTCTTCGCTAAAATCTGCGCCTAACTCTTCCCCTGAGTCTTCGCATGAAACGTCGCCTACATCTGCGCCTAAATCTTTACCTAAATCTTCGTTTGAATCCTCGCCTAAAACTTCGCTTAAATCTCCCCCTCAATCTCCGCCTGAATCTTCGCCAAACTCGTCGACTAAATCTTCGCCTGAATCTCCGCCTGAATCTTCGCCTAAATCACCGCCTACAGATTCGCATAACTCTGCGCGTACATCCCCACTTAAACCTCCACTGGGATCTTCGCCTGAAGTCCCACCTAGAGCTTCGCGCTGATCCTCGCCTAAATCTTCGCTTAAATCTACGTTGATATCTCCATTTATATTTCTAATTCTTGACCTGAATCTTGATTTAGATTTACACTTGCATCTTCGCCGAAATCCTCGCCTAAAATTTCGCTTCGATCTTCGCATATACCTCTGCCCAAATCTTCACCTAAATCTTAGTGTTACGTCTTCGCTTAGATCTTTTTCTAATTCTTCGTCTAAGTCTCCACTTCGTTTTCGCTTAACTTTCCATTGATATTCCACCGTGCACTTCGGCCTCAATCTTTGCCGAAATCGTCGTCTAGGTCTCCACCGGAATCTTCGCTCAAACCTTCCTAAGTCTTCACCTGGAGCTTCGCTTAAATCTTCGCCTCAATCTCCATTTAATTCTTCTCATGAATTTCCGCGCTGAAATCCTCGCTTAAATCTTCGCCTAACACTTCGTTTAAATTTTCATTTAAATCTTATCTATTCGCCTAGATCTGCGCTTAATTTTTCGTCTCAATCTGCGCTGACATCGCGCCCCATACTTTCGCTTGAATTTTTGCCGGACTCGCCGCCTTCGCCTAGATAGTCGCCTCAATCTCAATCTGAATCCCCGCCTAGGTATTCGCTCAAATCTGCACGCGCATCTTTGCTTAAATTGTCGCTTAAATCTTCATTTAAATCTTTGCCTAAATCTTCGCCCGCAGCCTCGCCGGTGTCGCGCGAATCTGCGCCGAACTCCGCGCTTGAATTTTCGCTTGATTTTCATTTCTGTCTTCGCCGAAGGCTTCGCCCACGCCGTCGCCTAAATCTGCAACTCAATCTTCGCGCCTTGTCGCGTGCATCTTTGCCGGGATCGTCGCTTGCGTCCCCGCCTGAATCTTCGCTGAATCTCCGCCTACATCCTCGCCTGAATCTTCGCTGAGATGCTCGCCAACATCTCCGCCTAAATTGTCGCCTGCATCTTCAGCTAACCATTGGTTTCAATCTTCGCCTAAAGCGTCGCCCAAATCTTCGCCTAAATCTTCGTTTCAATCTTCGCCTAACGAAATCTTCGTCTAAGTCTCTGCCTGCATCTTTGCCTGAATCTTCTATTCAATCCTGACCGAACTTCCGCCCAAATCGCCCCCCCGGAAATCTTCGCATGCAACTCCGCTGAAGTCCTCGCCGACATCGCCGCCGAAATCTTCGCTGACATCTTCGCCTGAGTCTCCGCGCAAGTATTCGCTTAAACATTCATTTAAATGTTCGCCGAAATGTTAGCCCATATCTGCAGTCGAGCATGCGCCTAAATCTCCGTGTCAGTGTAAGGCGTCGCCCAAGTCTTCGCCAAAGTTCCCTCTTAAAGCTCCACATTATTTCCGCGAAGATATTCGCCGAGGATTTCGCCTGCGTCTTCGCCGAAGTATTCGCGTGCATCTTCGCCCAAATGTTCGCCGGAATTTTCGCCGAAACCCGCCGCGTAAATCTTCGCGTGAATCTCGACGTGAACCCCCGCCTAAATCCAGACTCAGCTCTTCGCTGAAATCTTCGCCTAAATCTTTATTTTAGCCTGCTGAGATCCTCCTAAGGTTTCGCCAACGTCATCTCCAGAGGCTTCGCTTTCATGTTCGCCGCGATCTTCGCCTGACTCTTCGCCGACGTCGCCGCCTAAGTCTGCGCTTGAATCTTCGCCAGAATCTTCGCCTAAAGTCTTCGTCTCAGTCTTCGCCTGAATTCTCGCCTGAATTCCCACTTTAATCCCCCCGTGCGCCATCGCCAAAATCTTCGCCGCCGTCGTTGCCTAAATCGCCGCCTAAATCTTCGCTTGCATCTTCGCCTAAATCCCCACCGACATCTTCGCTAAATCTTCGCCTCAATATTTGCTTACGTCTTCGCCTGCATGTGCGCCTAAAACTTCGCCTGCCTCGTCGCCCGCATCTTCGCTGAACTCTTCATTTAAATCACCGCCTAAATCTTCGCCGAGATCGCTGCGCAAATCTCTGACCACATCTCCATGTCAATCTTTACTTAAATCTTTGCCGGAATCTTCGCCAACGTCGTCGCTTCAATCGTTGCCTACATCTCCACCTGATCTTCGCGTGAACCTCCACCTGAATCTTCGCCCGCGTTTTCGCCTAGATCTTCGCTTACATATTCGCTTAAATCGGCGCCTGCATTTTCGCTGAACTTTCCGCTTCAATCTTCGGTTTAACAATCTTCGCCTAGCTATTCGACGAACTCGTCGCCTAAATCGCCGCGTGCGTCTTCGCCTAAATCTTCGCCTAAAGCTTCGCCTAGTTTTTTTCTTACATCTTCGCCTTAATCTTCAAACCAATATTCACCTACAGGTTTACCTAAATGTTCGACGACATCGTCGCTTCCATCTTCGCCGCTTCCATCTTCGCCTAAATCTCCACTTGCATCTCGACCTGGGTCTTCGCCTCGATCTCCGCTTACTGCTTCGCCTAAATCTTCATTTACATGTTCGCCTAATTCTTCGCCTAAGCCTTCGCCTAGTTCAGCTCCTAAATCGTCGCTTGCATCGCCACTTCGATATACGGTTATATTCGCCTGAATCTTTGCCTCCAGCTCCATTTAATCTTCGCCAATTTCTGCGCGTGGATCTTCGCGTAACTCTTCGCCTAAATCTTCGCGTAATCCCCCGCCTACCACTGCGCCTGGGTATTCGCCTATGTCGCCACCTAAATCTCCACCAACATTGTCGCGTCAATCTTTGCTTAAATCTTCGTTTAAATTTTCACCTTGATCTTCCTTCGTGACTCAGTTCGAATCTTTGCCTGGAGCTTCATTTACATCGCTACCACAATCTTCTCCCGCATTCGCTTAAATCGTCGGATGAATCTCTTACTGAACCACCGCCTAAGACTTGACCTTAATCTTTGATTACATTTCCCAATCGATCGTCGCATGCATCTTCGCCTAGGACTTCGCTGCGGCCTTTTCCTACATCTTCGCTTAAATCATGGCATCAGCCCCCTCTTGCAGATTTACCTCAGTCTTCGTTTGAATCTTCGCCAACATCGCCGCCCAAATCTTCGCTTGGATCGCCGCTTAAATCTCCGCCGGGCTCTCCACCCAACTCTTCGCCCACATCTTCGCCTAAATCTTCAGCTGCGCCTGCGCCTAACTCTCCATCCCAATCTTCGCCTAAATCTTCGCCTATGTTCTCGCTTAACTTTCCGCCTAAAGCTTCGCCGAAATCTTCGCCTAAATCTTCGGCTAAATCTACGTCTGCATATTCGTTCCAATTTCCGCCTAGTTCCTTAACAGAGTCTTTCCAGTCAAATCTTCACTTAAGTGTCCCCCGGTATCTTCTTGTGGGCCTTCGCCTAGATCTTCGCCTGCAGCTCCACCTAAATCTCTGCCTGAATCTTCCCGAAATCGTCGCTTCAATCTTCGCCTGAGTTTGCCTAAATCTTCAGATGCATCGCTGCCTACATCTTCATTTAGATATCCGCTTAGTACCTTCGCCTAAATCTCCACTGGAATCTTCGCCTGAAGCTTCGCTTGCATCTCCGCCTAAATCTGCGCCTGCATCCTTATCCGCATTTCCGTTCGAATCTTATCCCAAATCTTCATTTCAATATTCGCCTCCAGCTTCGCTTACGTTCTCGCTTAGACCCCCGTTGCAATCTCCGTTAAATCACCCGAAATCTTCGCCTAAATCTGCGCCCGCAGCTTCGGCCAAATCTTCGCTTGCATCTTCGACGAAAACTTCGCCGACATCTTCGCCCGAATTGTCGCCTACATCTTCGTGTAAATCGCCGTCTAAATTTTCGCCTCACTCTGCCTAGATCTCCGCCTACATCCCCGCTTGAATCTTCATCTAAATCCCCACCTACGTCCCAACGTAAATCTTCGCCTGAGTCTTGTCTCAAATCATCGCCATATTTTTAATTTAAATCTTCGCCTATGTCTTCGCCATTGCCGTCTCGTGCATCTTCGCCTCGATATTCACTTAAATCCCCACCTCAATCTGCGCCTGAACCGACGCCCACAGCTTCGTCCATCGCCGAAAATTGCGTTTAAATATCCAGCTCGCTTTTCGCTGATGTCGCCGCCAAAATCGCCGTCTGTATCTTCGCCTCAATCTTCGCGTGGATCTTCACCGACATCTTCGCGTGAATCTTCGCTCAAATATTCGCCGAAATCTTCGCCTGAATATGCCGTTGAATCTTCGACTGAATCTTCGCCTAAATCTCAGTCCGCGTCTCCATGTGAATCTACGCCTAATTCTTCGCCTGCGTCTACACTTCAATCTTCGCCCAGATCGTTGCCTAGATCTACGTGGAAATCGTCGCCTGAATTTTCGCCGGCATCTCCAATTAATTATGCGCCTAAATCTTCGTCGACATCTCCGCTTAGATCTTCGCCTAAATATGCGTTTGAATCGCCGCAACAATCGCAGCATGAATCTTCGCTTGCGTCGCCGCTCTCACCTGCATTCGACTCTTCATTCAAAAATTTGCCTGAATCTTTGCCTGAGTCTTCGCTTGAATCTCCGCCCCAACCTCCACCGAAAATCTTCGTCTAAATCTTCGCCTGAGTCTTCGCCGAACCTCGCCGCGTAAATCTTCGCCTGCATCTGCGTTTAAATTTTCGCCTCAGTATTCGCCCGCATCTTCGCTGAAGCCTTCGCCTGGGTCTTCATTTTTAGATTTGCCGGCGTCTTCGCCTGCGTCGTCGCCTAAATCTTCGCCGAAATCAACGCTTGAATCTTCCTGGGTCTTCGCGTGAATCTTCTCCTAAATCCCCCATCCGCATCTCCGCTTCAATCTTCGGCCAATCTGCGCCTAGATCCCCGCCTGCGTCGTCGCCTTAATTTCAATTTAAACTCCCCCCTGTATCTTAGCCTCAGTAATTTCCAACCTCGTCGCCTGAATCCTCGACGAAATCTTCGTTTACATCTTCGCTCGAATCTGCGCCTGCGTCTTCGGTGAAATTTCCGCCCAAATCTTCATTTGAATCGTCGCCGACGTCTCCGCCTAAATCTTCGCTTAAGTCTTCGCCGCAATTTTCACTTTTAGTCTTCGCCTAAATCATTGCCTCAATCATCGCCTAAGTCCCCACCTGAATCCGCAGAAATCTTCGGTCGGGCCTCCGCCTGCATCTTCGCCTAAATCTTCGCATAAATCTTCGTCATAAACCTATGCCGACGACTCCGCCTGAATTCTCACCAACGTCGCAACCTGAGTCGTTGCCGGAATCATCGTTTCACTATTCGTCTAAATATTTGCCTGAGTCGGTTTGCATCTCCTGCCTAAATCTTCGCTCGTATCCGCGCCTAATTCGTCGCTCAAATCTTCCCAGAATCGTCGCGTAATTCTAGGTTTGCATCTTCGCATAATAAATCCTCATCTGAATATTTTCGTACATCTTCCTCAAGCTTGGCCTACATCTGAATATAGATCTTCGCCTGAATCTTCGCCTGAATCCTCGCCTGGATCTTCGCTCAAACCTGCGCCTAAATCTTCGCATGAATCTATCCCTCAACCTCCGTTTAAATCTCAGCCAAAATGATCGCCTGAATCTTCGCCTGGATCTTCATTTACGCATAAATATGCACTTGCATCTTCGCCTAACTCTTCGCCGAAATCGTCGCCTCAAACTCCGCTTGGAATTTAAATTCAATTTCCACCGAAATCAGCACCAAAATCTTCGCTCTAATCTTCGCCAAAATCTTCGCGTAGTCTTTGCTTGCGTCTTCACGTAAATCTTCATTTAAATCTTCGCCACTATCACGGCCCAAATCTTCGCTTAATTTTTCGCATTAGAAATCTTCACTTACATCTTCGCCTAAATCTTCGCCGGAATCTCCGCCTGAATCTTCATCTAAATCTTCGCCTAGATCTTCCAATAAATCTTCGCTTACATCTATCCCCATATGTTCGCCTAGATCTTCACCATAATCTTTGTCTGAATCTTCGCCCAAATCTTCACTTTCATCATCACCTGTTTTTCTGCCCCCTAGTCTCCACGTGGATATTCGCCTAACTCTTCACTTCTACACATCAGAAAGAGTGCGTTCTGTGGTCGCTTGGAGGGGGGGGTTGGAACCGGACCCCCCCCCAAACCCCCCTCCCACTCCCGTGACGGAGGGGGGGGGG